>APFE031298033.1:120587-294544 GCA_000404065.3 Pinus taeda | reverse complement strand
TCACTGTATGCTTTGACATTGGGATGGACATTCAATTTGCATAAGGAGTTTTTTCATGAAGGGAAATGCAATTGAATTAGGTTTTCATATGGGGAATATATAGGGAAAAACAGAGTCTTAAGGATGGGGAAGAATACCATGTTAATGCAAAACCCTAATCACAACAGAACTGATCTTTTTTTTATAGGTATGCAGCTGTGCATTTAATGGATTTTTGTCATGAATTTAACATAGCTTGCAACCTCTGACATATACACAGCAAGATGACATTTTTCTTTATATTTTTTTTATAAGGCTATGCAAATGGCATTTTCATTGTTTTTACAACTCTTGTGTGCATGCCTTGTCATCACTTTCTTTTTGTTTTTTGTTTTTACCATGTTTTCTTTTTCATTTTGTTGTTTTTTTATACATGAATTTGCTGTGTGACAAAGTGTTGGGGTTTTAATCATGTAGCATGGGGAAAAGTTAAGATTTGGATGGTTAGAAAGAACTAGGGTTTGATAGGATTTTAAAGGTAGGGTTTGTATGTTTAATTTGCATATGAGATTAATAAAAATGACATATAAACATATGTGAATATCAATGGGAAAATGAAAGGAGGGATATAAGGAAAAACTGCCTTGAAAACAAACAAACTGTCAAAACATAAGCTTGCAAAACACCCATCATTCCTCCATGGATTTCTTGCATGAGATTATGATTGTAATCCTCCTTTTGAATCATCACACCATCACAAAGCACATAGAGGAGACATACCTCGGCAAATATAGGTGAGCTTGAAGAAGGTTTGCTGATTAAATGAATTTTATGCCCTGAAAATCGCGCGCTACCCAGATGTCCGCGCACCTCTCCCAGATGTCCGCGCACTGCCCAGGTAACCGCGCGTGTGTAAATTTCTTTGTAAATTTTGCTCTCTCAGAGCCGCGCACTTCCCAGGTAACTGCGCACCTCTCCCAGATGTCCGCGCGCACTAAAATTGCTGAATGCTGCCCGAAATCCTCTTCTTTGCCTTTAGACTTGTAAATTCTTGCTCCCAAATGCACAATGAGATTTTTTTTTAAAGAGGGATTTACCTTTATATGCTTTCATTTAAAAAAAAATTAAACTCAAAAACCCACTTTATAATGTTTATATTTTGACATTCTTTTTCACACTGTTTTGGAGTTATTTTGTCTTGAAATGAGCTCTTTTGATGCGTTTGACTCCGTTCTTTTTGCAAGTTGACCATCTGATGGACTGTGGAGAAGGAACCAGGGTTTTTGCCGGCACTTTAGCAAACTTCTGAAAATTTCTTTATTTTTACAAATTTGTCATGACCTTGGACTTAAAAACAGGGTTTTTTAATCCAAGGCATAAAATGATCTGTAGCTGATGAAAGTAACAATGAAACATATGTACATACCTCCCTCTGGCTTGCTGGGCACTCACTGACCTTGACTCGTGACCTTGACATAATTTTGACTCAAAACCCTAGACCTAAGACCACGGGACCTCAAGACAAAATAACGACAAGTATGACTCAATTACATTGTAGTATGACCTCATCCAGCAAAGCCAAGAAGGGAAAAAAGACTAGCTCCTCCATTCAGTGTTATGGCATGCCTAGCGGGATGCAAAATTGACACTGATGAGACACCTAACCATGCATATGCAAAGAGCAATTGATCACTGATGGAGGGCTTAAGACCGACACTAACATTTTGTATTTCTATTTTTATAAAGGCAACAAAATAATAGGATTTTAATACTTTTTTTTTTGATTGATTGTTGTAGCGAGGCTTACCTTATCCTTGATTTTACCTCCCAGGGTGTTGTATCATGATCACAACTCTTCTAAGTTAGCAGTGCACTTTGGACAAGAAATGGGATTGGAGTCTAGCGAATATTGCTCCCAATTCTAGTCTAGAATAGTGGTACCCGCTGTCAAATCTTACTAGAAATATTTTCTTCTTCGAAATGTATTTAACCTTTAGGCCAATGATGGCACCAAGTAGGATCTCCCCCTTGTTGAAGGAATGCTTGATAAGTTTTTTTTAGCAATTGGGTTTGACTACCACTTAGTACCAACAAAGGGCAATATGAGGTCTAGCGCCCTTATCTCACCTTCCATGTGACTCGTTGCCCTTCAATGGATCAACCCAATCGCCTTGTAGAAATCTAGAATACTAGTGTTTATTCTTGATTTGTAAATTGTCGTGTATATTCCATTGGACAATTTGTCACAACTGATTTGATAAAAATAGATTGAAATTTGAAATCTATACTATGATGATTACTTTTCTATAGATTTTTGGATTTATTAATTATTATTTTTTTCTTATGCATGGAATAGATAAATTGTGAAAATAGAGCGGGTAAATACAATCACTCACAAACCACACTAAACACCAAGATATGCTCTAGAAAACTCTTTCGGGAGAAAACCTAGCCAGAAGGTGAGGTTGCTCTATACTCTTTATATGGAATGGAAATGATGCAAATACAAAAGAGAAGGCACTCTCTATGGAGTTCCCTACGACTTGTGGCTTGTGGGTTGCTACAAAACATAAACTCCCTTTGTTATGCTCTCTGTCTATCTACACTTCAGCTACTTCTCTACCATGGCACAAAATGCACTTGAATAGAATGGAACCCCTTTACCTCTTTGTCACCTAGTTATAATGCAAGTTGATAGCTAACTAGGGGTTAAACTTATGCATTCAACCCTCGTCATGAGTTACAATTCTAGAGTCTCCTTCATAATGTTAGTTTTGGGTAGCATCAGAAATGCTATAGCCTTGAAAATTGGTGGAGAGGCTAAGGCGCATGAGTTCTAAAGAACCCATAAACCGTTTGGTGAAATTCCACCCGGATTGTATTTTATTAAAATAATTAATATTTTTAATGGGGTTCCTAAGTCTGAACTTAAGAAAATTAAAATATTAATGGGTATTAATCAAACTATGGGTGAGAATGATCTAGAAGGCGGATCAAATCATGTTTTAATCTTAGCCGTTGATTAGAGACTTAATCTCGGCCGTTGAAGGCTCAACAGGAAAAGTATAAAATGGAGGCTTGGGGTTCATTTGGAAAGTTCTCAGGAGGAAAATCGATTGGGGAGATCTTGCAGTTGAGGGGGCAGAGAGAATCTGGGAGAAAAACTTTTCGGAGAATACTGACGGAGTGGTAGAGAGAGTTTGCAGAGAGGCAACGCAGTAGTCGGAAGAGCTGATGTAGAAAAGCTGTCTGCTACGCAGAATCCAGAATTGTCGGAACAATCGAAATTGTCGAGAACTACCAGAACAACCAGGAGAGGTGACACAAAGGCAACGTAGTAGCCGAGAGAGCTGACGCAGAAAAGCTACCTGTCACGCAGAAGCTGGAACTGCTGTAACTGCCGAGAGAGCTGACGCAGAGGGCATAGAAGGTGATGTAGGGTAGACGCAGAGCCAACACAAAAATATCCGGGGTTGGCCAGTGTTGTGCCGGATTAGCTGGAATTTTGTCAGGTGAAGTGAGATAAAACTCACTCAGATTTCCCACTAGGATTTTCTCTCTAAAGGATTGCTAGATGAGCATCCTATATTTGCATTCAAATATTTCTCCTGCATAATAATAAACCCTTAGAACTGCTGCACAGGTTTTCTCGCATTGGGTTTTTTAGGGGACTATTGTGTCCAAAAATAAGTGTCCTATGTATCTTGTTCTTTGCTCTATTTTCTGTTTCATGAGATCAAATATTTAATGAAGTAATCTGCTTCAGTGTTTAGAAGAATAATTTGATAAATATAATTTAAAAATCAAGTAGGTGAAGTAGATTCAGATTTGCTACAGTAGGGGTTCCTTCAAGTCTAGGAATTTTCACTCATGGTATCAGAGCGTTGATTTTGAAACAGGAAGAGTAGATCCAGTGCTGAGCAGTGAGGTCGAAAGCTGCACTTGGCAGCGATTCGAATCCTCTTGAAGGGATTGCGCAAACCTTGCCGGAAGCAGAACCGAGGAAATCTCTCTCTAAGTGAGACGAAAGAGGTACGATTTCCAGTTCGTTAGTTTGTAAAGCCTCAACACAGTGCTTGAAGGGTGCAGTTTCTGCCAGAGCAGAAATCCGTCGGAAAAGAGCAAAGACACATAGAAGGGGAATTTTCTCCTCACAGAACTTTTCTCGCCAAAAGTTTAATTTTTTCACTTGCCGGGCAGCAGAACATTGCTGAGCGGTGACTAGAGTCAGTTCGACAGTTTGGGTGAGATGGCATCACATGGGCTCAGAGATCAGGACAGGTTGGACATAGCCTCCAATTATGTCATATGGAAGACCAAAATCTTGGCTGTTTTGGAGTACAATCTCGAAGCCTATGTCAAAAGTGTTGTGGCTGTTTTCGCTGACAATGATCAAAAGAAGAAATACAAGTTTGAGCAAGGGAAGACAAAGAGGCTCATTCTCGATGGAGTTCGAGATCATGTGGTCTCACACTTTCAGGGTAAGGATACAACCCAAGAGATGTGGGAAGCCTTGTCATCTCTGTATGAAGGCTCTTCTGAATTGCAGAAGATGTATTTGGAGCAGAAGTTGCAACGGACTTTGATGTAGAAAGGAGAAGGGGTGAACCTCTATCTTCAATGTCTTCAGGACACTAGAGACCAACTTGCTGTAGTGGGGTCCACTCCTCAGCCAACCGCAATGGTGAGGATAGCCCTGAATGGAGTCTCAAATGAATGGCAAGTTTTCGTCCAAAGCATATTGGGGAGAGAAAAACTACCTTCGTGGGAGGAGATGTGGGTGGCTCTTCAACAAGAGGAGTTAACGAGGGACCTAGTGAAGGTCAACCTCAGTTGCAGTAGTGGAAGTGGCACAAAGATGAAGGAGGAGGAGAATGCAACTCTTGCATTGAAGGGACAACAAAAGCCGAAGCGAAAGAAGGACATTTTGAAGGTGAAATGTTTCAGTTGTGGCGAGTTGGGCACTATGCATCCTAGTGTCCTTTGAAGAAAAATGACAAGGACCAGAAACATGATCCTAAGGTTCCTTCAACAAAGATTGATGAGGATGAGTTTTCCATGAGTGCCCACACATCTCCAGGAGGGAGATGGGGCGATATTGAGCTGTAGTCGAGAGGACTACATGTGGGCAAGATCCTTGAGGAGTCCACCTCTTGGATCAATTCCTTGCTATGGGAGCCCAAGATTTAGCAGTAGCAAAATAGACTTAGTGTCAGATGATGCAGTGGAGTGTTTGGAGGATAGATGCAGTGACTTGGGACTAGAGACTGATCATTGTTTTATTAAAATAATTTCGACTTCTATATCATTCTCACCCTTATTTTGATTAATACCCATTCTCAACTTATCATGCATCCATATTTGTTGTACAATTTCTTATCCCTTAAGCACATTTTTTTGATTTGTTTTAGTTGTTTTATGCTTAAGTGTTGTTGATGGTACAAACATAGTTTTACTTGCATAAATTGCCCTCTTTAACTATTCCACTGTTTGAAAATATTTATTTGCCTTTATAGGATGTGAATGCACAATCTATTCAATTCACCATTTAAACAAGTGATACTGATTTTGTTCCTTGTAGAAGATTGCTTTCCAATCATATAAATATGGACTACCTAAGACCATCCCACATGCATCTAGTGGTACTACATCACATGTTACCTTATCCACAAATTGAAATGTAATTGCAAATTGTAACACACACTACTTAGTTACTTGCAACTTATGACTTTTTCTCATCCAATTCAACGTATAAGGTTTATGATGCATTTTAGTTTTTAACCCCAACTGCTTAACCATTTTGTTAGAAATTAAGTTAACTTGAAATCCACTATCAATTGAAGTGTTGATCTTAGTTTTCTTTGTAATGACCCTTATGTGAAATAACCTGCATCTCTTCTTATCACAAGAATTATTAGAATCAATACCATCATCAGATTTACTTGCCAAACCTATTGCAATTTGAGCGTCATCACCTGATTTTGAACCCAAATCTGTTAGCGCTATTGCTGCTGCGACTTTTTGCTTACCCTTCTTTTCCTTAGACCACTTTGGTTGCTTGTCAGGGTGTAGTTGCCAACAATGTTCTTCATCATGCCCTTCCTTCTTGCAATGCTTGCAAGAGAGCTTCTCCTCTTCCATCTTAATGGAATTTGCCCTCTTCCATCTTGCAAGAGAGCTTCTCCTCTTCCATCTTGGATTTTCCATTGCCTTTGCCCTCTTGGCTTTTCCATTGCCTTTGCCCTCTTTTCTGGACGTTTATTCCGATGATACACCAACTCTAGATTTTCCTGCTTCAATGTAAGTTGTTTGTACGACCACTTCATCCAGGTTAGTAGGACTAAACATGAATACAATATTGCGAATATATTCAGGTAATCCTATATATTTCATTAGAGTTTCTTGTGTATGTAAGGGAATATCAAGCATTAATGCCTTCTTGCGAAATTCATCTGTGTATTCATGCACTGATTGTCCTTTCCTAACTTTAAGACTTTTCCATTCTATTATGGCTTTCTCCTTATATCCCAACTAGTATAATTGCTTTCGAAGTGCAAAAACAAAATCATGCCACGATGGAGAAATCTTACCTATTTGTTGAGTCCCATGTTGTAACTTACTCTGCCCCTAGATGAGTGTTGTGCCTTCTAGATGAAGTGAAGCCAATCGAATCTTGACCACATTGTCAGAAATCTGCTGCACACTACAATACACCTCCATATGTCTAATCCAATTATCAAATTTCTCAGCATTGATTTCACCATTATACATGGGTAAGTCGAATTTCATATCCAATTTAAGCAAAGGTTTTGGAGAAGACGATTCAGGTTGACCACCAAAAAGCGAATAGAAAGGAACTTCTTTATCATCATCAATTTTTATCTTTTTACCTAAATTAGATGGTCCTTCATCTTTAGGCTTTTTGGAATGTGATGCCTCATCTTCCTCATCTTTGGGTTTATCTTCCTCTTTTCCTTTTTGAATTCATGGTACATTTCCTCAACCATGGATTGCAAGGTCATGAAAGCATCCACAAAGCCTGCGTAAGATCCAAAGGATGATCACCTCTTCCTTCTTTAGCCATCTCGTCCCCTTTAGTTGTCCTTCTTCTCGAGCCAAGCTCTAGATCTCCTTCAACAAGTTCTCCTTCACCACGTCTTGACTTGCTACTGGTGATCATGCACACTCAAACCAAACTATCAATCACCTCTGATACCACCTGATCTGAAATCCCGATCGAAATTGATACTGGTTCATTAATTTTTTACAAGTGTTTGCATGTATTTAAAATCACCATTAAAAAGAGCTCAATTTAACTGACATGGCAAACTTGAATTGAAATTGTAGAAAATAAACATTAACAACAAACCACACAAGAGACGATGACACCAGCAAGTTGATAATGGAGTTCAGGTATCTCCAAGCTTATGTCTCCAAGTCTGGTCTTCAATGGGGAGGCCTCTTTATTAAAAATTCTCAAAATGCTTGTACTTCAAAATCTAAGCTCCAATGCGTCAAAATAATGCTACTAGCGTGTTCAGAAGGCCTCAAACCCTTTGTTTAGGCTCTTCCCACGCTAGAAAAGGTTTAGAATGGCCTCAAAAAGCCAAAATACACTCTATGCTGCAACTCAGAAGGACTTGGCACTAGAAACTATAAAACAAAACCAACTTGTGTCCCAATGGTTGAGGATGTCAGGGGTTCAATTCATAAATCTTGCGATTTTTAAATGATACGGCGGGCGATTTCATAAATATATGGCACATAATAATTTTTTTCAAAGGTTATGGTGGCGGGGTCTGTGGACCTGCCATTGTATGTGGTCACAATGGTTAATACATGCTCACTCCATTAATTATGCCGTCGTTGTTAACATAACGTATATCGTGGATGACTGTGGGGATAGGGCAGAGCCTCCAGATATAGCGGGTTCCCACCATATTCCTTCCCCCAAGCTCGACGACAATAACCTTCAAATAGAAGATCTCTGCTACACTTAACAAGTCCTTCTGGGGGTGTACTGGTAAGGCGTGAAATTGATTGCGAGTAGGTCGTTGGTTCGAATCTCGTTGGGTTCACTGGTTGATCCATAACAAATTTTGACGAATCTTGGAAGGCCATGTGTCAACCTATAATAGGGCCACGTGTCACCTTGCGGTTGGTCCAAATTCAGCCAACCAGAATCCACCACTTGGTTGTTGGAACCATGAGCCTAGAACCTCAATCAGGAACCTTGACTTGATCGTTGACCTGTGGAACGTTGAGCGTTGACTTTGACGTGTTTTCCTTTGACTTTTTTCTCTCCTTGGACCTAAAACTTTGATTGGCTACAACTTTATCATACGATATCCTTTTTCGCCCGTTCAAGTTGCGTTGGATTTAGAACAAGGAAATATACACAATGGAGCTAGTTTGAAAAGCATTTGACAACGTTGATTTTGAAGCATTTTTTGGAACTTTGAGCATCTTTCAGATCCTTCGAATCAACAAGAGAACTCCATTTTGCATCTTTTAGCCATCTAATTTTTGGAGATCAAACTCTCTTGGAGGCGCCTCAACACAAGAGAAGTAGGGTGTTTAGTTCAAGAGTTTCAAGCAAAACTCACCCTCATTTCAGAGAACTTTGAGTGCCTCCCTAGTGAGGCCTTGATGAGTCTACTTAAGGACTTCATTTGGAGATAATTGTAGAGATTTTTCTCAACCATTTACACTATCTATAATAAAAGGAGAACTACAACGATTATTTGGAGCAACTCCCTTTGATTGCAGGTTCCAGGCATTTGTAGGGGGTTTTCTCTTGGTAGAAGGAAGAGATTGGCACCAATTTACTGGGCTAAAACATTGATATATTGTCAGGCAAAATTCTTCTCTTTTTGAGCCTGCGCAGGGGTTATTAGGTAGAATTTGCGCAGAGGTTTGGGGCTGGAAATTTAGCTGGAGTTTGGCTAGAATTTTGGTTTATTTCTGAAGTAGATTTTGTAGGATATTTCCAACTATTTTTTGAGGTGGATTTGATCATTTTGGAGTGGTGATTTCCTGTTGGGTGCAGAGTTGGGTAGTTTGGGATTTTCACACTTTTGGGGGCTTTCCAGGTTAGATGGAATTAGCCCAAGATTTTTCTAGGTTCGGTAGATTTGGGTGAGAGGAGCCTCTAGTTAATTTTGCAAAAAATTTTGGAGCAGATTTGAGGGAGTAAACTATAGTTCACCTACAACAATAGTAGTAGAATTTTTGGGCAGTGCGAGTTACCAATTTGAGCCATTTCTTGCCTTGAGGATTCACATCTTTCACTTGGGTTTTGCATGCTTGCAAAAACAAGCCCAAGTTCCATGATTCCATTCTATTTGTACTTAGTTCCAATATTGATATTAATAAAACGACCCAAATTTTGCTCATCTTCTGTGGTACACTGATTGTGCATGCATGTGTGAATTTCTTATTGTTGTAGCTTGCATGTCTCTGTTATTGTTAATTTTAGATAACAATGGTATGTTCTATGCTTTAGCACAATTTACTTCAATGTTCCTTTAGTAGCCCAATGATAGTTTCCAATTATATCCAGTAGCAATCACATTAACTTAAACACATTGACAGCAAATGCAAATAGAACATAAAAATAAGTGCAAAAGACAAGCCAAGACAAGAGGACACAAGATAAAGCGGATACCAGGGACAATCCCCAATGTGGGGAAACCCTTTGATCAAATCTTCTTCTTATTCTTCAATAGTTCAGCAGAGAGAGTACAAATATCAAATTAACTTGCCCAAAATGGTCCTGTCAAATCAATAGTCAACAACAGTGATTGCAGCCCTAACCAGAAAGTCAATGGTGGTCAAAGCAACCCCAAAAAGTCCTCCAAGCAACTCGGTCAACAACAAAAGAGTTTGGCCTTCCAAGAGGGTCAAAGTCAACCCAAAACATATTGATCAAACTAGTCAAAGGAGATAGAAAACCCTATTGTAAATTATGTAGTCAAATCAGAAAATCAACGTTGAAGTCAACTCGGTCAAATTGTCGCAATCACCTCGAAAAGCATGCCAATCAACGCGACCCTCAAAAATAGGAATTCTACCCTCCAGATCAAAGTCAAAGCATGGTCAAACAATCCAAGTTAATGCTGGTCAATGTTGCCCTGTTCCTTGAAAATGTTGGCCTCCAAAACAATAAAAAAATTTGGCCTTCTGCCACACTTGCAAAGAAGAGAGAGGCTGTTTTTGAGCTGTACGAACCAATCAAGAGAGGAGAGAGATGATGTGATGTGTTGAGATGATGTCCAAATGAGAGAGAGGTCACTCCTATTTATACACTTCGTTGAGGGTAAGAAGACACATCCATTGGGCTTCATGAGCCTACATTTGACTGAGGTCGACCTTGACAATTGTGCATGAGAGAATGAATACAAAATTCCATTTTTTGCTAGTTAGAATGAGATGATCTTTAGATCAAAATTGGACCTCTCGAAAGGAGGAATCCAATGCAATAATCGTCTCCATCATATGAGCTATCTTAAGGTGGAATTTGGCCTTAGTTGCCAATTTTAACCCTCCCTCTCAACTAGGGAGAATTCCACCTACTGATCCAACTGTCATCATGCCATCCTGTCACCTTGTACCATCCTTGTCATCACTGCCTTGCTCTGCTATGCTGAAGCATGAAGTAATAATGAAGAAGTGACCGAGAGTGAGTCATAAGATCATAACACTCTCCACTGACAGAAGTCAGTCCTTGATCCCAGATCAAGTTGTTGAACACAAGGCAAGCTAGACATAAGGAGTACGACAATACACGATGCATCCATCAGTAGTGCTATGGTCCCTAACCATCTTTTCCCAACTCATTGGCCAGACGAGAGGTACTTCCCATGAGTCCCAGACTCTATGGGTAGGATATGTGTTGGGGCATCAACAAGAGAAGGTGAACCACTCATCCTGCTCATATGCCATAGGAGAAGGTGAACCACTCATCCTATGCATATGTCAATCATAGGGGAAGGTGAACCACTCATCATGCATGTGTCCGGGTAGGGGAAGGTGAACCACTCACCCTACACACATGTTAACCATGATGGGGTATCACAAGGGAAGGTGAACCACTCACCATATGGTCGCTCATAACTCCAAGAAGTACCCCAAGCCCCCAAGAGCTCCCAGAGCTTTGTGTCCAACTCATACAAGACCCTCATAGGAGGGTCGTTCCACGACTCCAACTCTGTCTCGATAGTTTAAGAATTTGACCATCCCCAAAGGCTTCGTGAGAATGTATGGGACTTGCTCATATGTTTTAATGTGTTGGAGCCTTATTGCTCCCTGTTGTACCATATCCTAGATAAAGTGGAACTTGATATCAATGTGCTTGGAATGTTACCTGATATCAAGATCATGCCCATTCACTAAGAGGCACCCAAGGCAGTATAAAGCTAGGCCCCGCCACCAATTGTATCATCATCCATCTATTTAATAATAATTAAATATGATTTTTCTGAATAATTGAGTTTATCTATTCCATTCGTGATTACTTGGACAACATTTGCAACCCCAACTAACTCCACAACCTTAGCCAACAATGTAAAAATCAATTGTGCATCCTTTGCATGTGTAGATGCATGAATGGATCTTAGGAACATGGTTCCTTTAAAGTAAACCACAAACTGGTATGTCCACCCATCGAACTTAATTGTGCAAGTTGTAAACTTCCATGTGCTTTAATGCTCTCCAATTGTGCCTTGACACACTCGAGCTCCTCAGCTAGGTCTTCCCCCTAAGTGCATTATAAGATGGGGCTTTGTATCCAAGGCTAGCAGTTGCAATGGCATCCACAATGGGCTGATAAAAATAAGACTTTGCATAGTTGAATAAAAGACTATTATGGTACCAAAACCTCCTCATGGCCATTTTTGCCTTGTCCTTTTCATTGAAACTCTCCAAGGCTTGGTTGAGATCCTGGAGTTGTACGAGGAAGGAAGAAAGTAGAGGTTATACTCTTGTTTGCCACAATAGTTGAAGAGGAGTTACCTGCACTTTGATCTGGTGGTGCCATCTAAGATCCACCTATCCCAGAAACCCCAACCTTCATTCTTGCGCTCTTAGAATTTCATTCTCTAATGGCGTCCAAAGAAGCTGCCATTTCAACAGTGACTTCTGGAGGGCAATGATCACAAAACACTGCACCTTTGCTAGTAAATCTAGTTAGGTGGTATTTCAGCCTGTTTATGCCTGCATACATTGTGGCATTACAATCATTGCACTTGACTTGGTGGTCATCACTAAGAATGACTCGGACACAATGTGTCCATGCCAAATCACAAGGCTTTCTACTACTTTTTGGTGACATTGAATCTTGAAGGAAAAAAATATAAAATTATAATATTAAATTTAGCTCTAAATTTAAATTTTAAAATGTAAATTTTTAAATTTATGAAATAGCTTATAGGAGAATTTTTTGGCCTTGTGGTTGAGAAACTCGACCACAAGGCCTAAAACAAATCAGGGAAAGAAAAATAAAATTGAAACAAACAAATTTTGAAATGATATATATATTTTTTTAAACAAATAATCAAACTTCATGAAGCTGGCCTTGTTGTGATGAAGCTGGGTCTGATGAAGCCTCTTTCAACCTCTTGTAAGAGCTTATTCAATGTGGAATGGAGTCACTCAACTCCTTCGGTTAACACTCAGTGAATGAGAAATGAGTCAAATGACAAGTGAATGATAAATGAGAGGGAGGGATGTGCCTATAAAGCATTAATTTCCCTCCATTTTCCGTTTCCCTCCACCAGATCTCAAAAAGGTAAAGAAAAAATAAAAAAAATCAAATTTCGATCAAGGAAGTCTGCGCTGGGTCTGCCGAGAGTCTTATACGAGTTTGTGTGCGAGTCTTGATGAGTTGGTGAGTCTGGGCGAGTTTGGACGAGTCTTAAGCACGAGTCTTGGTCTCTAGACTCCTTTTAGCAATTGACTCATGAAGACTTGTGAGTCTTCACAAGTCTTATACAAAGTCGTGCTTCATTGATCTCTACCTACAGCTGTGGTTGTCAACTATAAACTTAAATTCCACTACATCCAATGACTAAAGAAACCCTCGATAGTGGCTACACACAGTACTCTCGCTAGACGTGATCTCGGTTTCCTCTTGAAGATTTGTCAAGCTTAACTCGTGAACAACTTGTTTTTCCCTAAAACATTGGAGGGTTTGCCTTTTTGTTTGTTGTTACACGTTATCTAGAATTTGATACCCGTTAGCAGAGTATTTTTTTGTTTGTTTGTCTTCTCCAACGAATTTCTGGTCTTCAAACTCGAACGAAATCTTCTTTCTTCAATAGAATTTTGGAAATTTAAAGATGGCTAAAAATCTCTTGTGGTCAATGACTAGAAATATCAAAGAATTTTGACAATTATGATTGTGGCCAAAAAGCCAACAGATACATTGCCAGAGTCAGAATCAAACAATGAAGCTTTGATACCAGATGTTGCGAACAAAGTTCATTATCACACAAATATTTAAAATATTTGGAATAAGAGAATATCCATAATAGGATAAATAATATATATAAATAAATATTTTGAGTACAAAAGTGATATGTTGAATATAATGATAGGTCTGTTGAAATTTCTAAGTCTGACACATTAGAAATCCCTATTGCATCATTTGGTTTATTATCTCCTACTTGTTCTTTCCATTAACAAGTTATTTATAAATGTAAATACCGAAATAAACACAAATGTAGCCTCAACACATATATAGATCAACAACTGAAATAACTGAGACAATCACACAAGGGACACTATTATTTTTGGACAATCGTCCCCGGAAAAACCCAATGCGGGAAAACCGGTGCAGTAGATATGAAGGTTTTATTATTCTATAGTTTTTTGAATACAACTAGGGTGCCATAAATGGCTCACCCTTTAGAGAATTTCCTTTGCAAAAGTACCTCTCCTCGGAGATAGATATTTCGGCTGATCAGCAACCAAATGATTGATCGCACAACAACTTAGACAGTTCCTTAGCTGGACAGCGAAAGCTGCTCCAAGCTTCTCTCTGGAACTACGTCACCCTCTACGGCTTTGCGTCTGCCTCTCAATTCCCAAGCCCCCCAAAAAAATTCCTCAGTGCTGTTGCTTCAGCCTAGCGTCAACTCTGCTAGCCTCTGCTGCTTCTGCGTCAGCCTCTTGGCCCTCTGCGTAACCTGCGCTGGCCTCCTCAGCCTCTGCGTCAATCCTGGCTGCCTCTGTGTCAATCTTGGTTGCCTCTGCGCTATCTCTCCAACACTTTTTCTGCCTCTTTGATATGTATTCTTGGCCTTCTGTCGAAATGCCCCTCACTGCAATAGATCAGTAACTCGATTTCTCAGCAAACCCTGCCCATAAAATTGAATTCTTGATCAACTTGGTGTGTCTCCAACTAACCCTCAAGCCTCCTCTTATACTTTTCCCCTTGATGATTCAAGGGTCGAGATTAAGTCCCTAATCAACGACTAAGATTAGATTTGGCTTGCTCCTAGTTATTTAGAACTTTCTCACCCATATTATATTAATACACATTAATATTTTAATTTTCCTCAGTTTAAACTTAGGAACCCCATTAAAAATAATAATTATTTTAATATCTCTTTATCTGGGTGGAATTTCCCCAAACGATTTCTGGGTATTGAAGATCTCATGTGCCTTAGACTGTCCACCAAATTTCATGGCTAGAGCGCATCTGATGCTACCACAAATCAACAAGGCCTTGTATAAACATTAGGTGAGAGTTCTCTTTTGTAAGGAGTCCTATCTTTTGAAACATGCCCTTTCATAATTATTAATTATTATTATTACTATTATTTTTATTATTCCATATTCATGTTCGTAACATCAAGCATGCAAAAGATGTCCAAATGCTTCTTTAGGGACTTGCTCATGTTGAGTAAGTGACTTTTATGTTTTATGGTCTCTTTCCTAAGTTTAACTTAGTAAAAGTACTTGATTAATTTATGTTGGCTATTGGGCTAAAGCTTTCTAATGGAAAGTAAACTAATGTAAAGTCTTTGAAGGGAGGCCTAAGATGTAATCATAGTGTTGTCAGACAAATTGTTCTTGCGGACAACCCCAATCTCCCTAGATTCGATAGCTAGATCTAGAACAAAACAGGACATGAATACATGGCTTTCCCTACCTTTATTGCAATCAAATCATAGATGAAAATAGGGGCGAGATGAGCTCATACCTGTTTATCGAAGTTTGTTCTTGCTAGCTGCTCGAAATGCTGTAGCTTCTAACCTTGTCCTTAGTGCTCACGAAGAAAACACCTGTAGACAACACAAACAAACAAGCATGAAAGCACATCTCATCCAAATATAGTTTGACAAGACTTATATATGTGATCAAAGGAGATATGTACCAAAAATCATCAAACATAGACAATGATTGTGGGAAAACAACATATATTTGTATTATCCCAAAGGAAGTGGTTACAACCTGATGCCTTGATGTCGTAGAGTCCCCTTCCAACTATTCCTCGTTTCAACACCTTGCTTCCAAAAGCTTTGAGATCATAAGTGGGATACTTTCGCAGATGAGAATCTTAGAGCCAAGGCGTTTTTGAAATCAACCAAGAGCCTTCTCTCAATGAAAGATGGTTGTATTTGTAGGCTTAGAGGAGGATAAGAAGAGGAGGTTATGATCTAGCCAAATCAGGGGAGTGAGTCAGATCCAAACGATTGGGATAGATAATATTTTGTTGGAATTTTGAATCCAATGTACAATTTTCATCATGATAATTACTTGTGACTAATTATATATGTTTTCCATTTAGTATTTTCTTCATTCAATATGTCAAGCAATTATACAAATACAATGCACAAGAGACAAGAAACACTAGAAATTAGGCTTGAGGCCAGGGAAAAACCCACAAGGGGAAAACCCGTCAATCCTTTCCTTAGAGCTTCATCAACGAGAGAAATCCATGTCAAACTAACCATTGCCAAGTCAACCCTCCAAACTCTACTAAGCAACCCTCCAGTTTCTCCCTTGTATTGTTCATAAGATAGTCAACCACTTTGCTATATGCACATCTCTGTACTTTTGAAACTTGCATCAATATAGGAGGTTGCCCCTTTGAAAGTTGCATTATCATATATCTCTGAAATTCGTATTATAATATAAGAATGCTCCTCTAAAATTCTCTTCATCTTATGTCTTAGATTGCCTCGTATTCTATGAAAAGTGTAGCCTCAAACAGCTTGCTAGATGCCATAGGAAGATTGTATTATCCCAGGAAAGCTACCACATGAACTCTTATCTTCTATCACAGAAGCTCATATTATCTACCGCAAAAACTCGTATTGTTATCATCACATGAGCTCACAATAACAAGGAGAGATATATCACAGATAACCACTTTATCATCATAGAAAATTGGTGTCTTTGTGTAGCTTGCATTTTTAGAGATAGAAGGTTCCATAACTTGATCTAATATCACACAAGAAGGTTCCTTAAATTCCAATCCATAGACCCAAATTATCTTCAACAAAAGGAGACTGAATTGCTTGCCAAATGGTGGAGGAATTACACCAATATATAGTTGTTTCCTCATGTGAAAAGACATGACCCTTGGGCTGGTTGACTTGCCTTTTAGTGGGCCAACTTGGCACCTTGGAGGGACAAATATCACTTACAAAAATTCAAATTTTCTTTTTTTCATAGGGTCATGAAGAACATGCCCCTTTTCATTTTCTTTTGACCAAAACAAAGCATGAAGAACATACTATAAACTAATTTTCTTCTTTTGTTTTTACATAAAATACATATTTACAATTATGAAGACCAAACATAGTTACATTCTCCAACATATCCATGAGGCTAATCTTCTATAAGCTTCTCTTTCTTTCTATTGTTTCCTTCGTAAAAACAGTGTCACACTTTTGAATGAGCAACCAATGACATTGTCATATGTTTCAGTTATGCAACCTATGACAATCAACTATGTCACATGCTATCAATGTGCAACTGCGACATCCTCTTGAATTAAGTTTTTTTTAAAGGGGTTTGAATAATATTTTGATCTTAGGGAGAGGATTTTTCTTCCATCTTCAGGGATTAATGGCAATAATGCTTTGGATGACGAAGGATAGGGGTACGACTAATTGCCATCAATGTGACAAAATAATGTGTAACACCTAGCCTCCATTGCTTAGGAGATCTAGGGTTAGGGATCCATTTCAGTTAAAATTATAAAAGAAGCCTAAGAGAGGTGGAAGACACATTGAGTTCTTGGGAGAGTGAATTTGCTTAAGGGAGTGAGAGATTCAAGAATGAAGAGAAGAGAAAGGTGTGCAGTTAGAGGTTCAATTGAGCACATGTTTTGCAAGTTTAGCACACAAGAGGAGGGCAAAGAGTCATGTATGGTTGGGGCTGAGAGTGTACTGCGCACAGGATAAGGTCAAGAGTGTTGGGGCCGAGTTCCAGTAGGTAGGTTGTGAGTGTGTGGAGGATGAGAGGGTTGAAGTCGCAAAAGAGGAAGTGTTTAGCAACTACGATAGTGCCAACATGTGACAAACGAAAACTTGTGCAAATCATTTTTTTTTCCGGGGGGGGGGGGGCGGTGGCGTGGGGTTGTTGTATTGTTTGTATTCTTCAAGGGTAATTTTTCTTGTTAAAGGTGCTCGTAATTTTCTTTAGTAATAAAAATGAAGCAGAATTTGAAGATATATTTTTTTGTTTGTTTTGTGATTTTCTATTTCAATTTTCATTGCAATTATTTAAGTTACATATCAATGTATTTTTTATTCAATTGTTTGCAGAAAAAATAATTTATTGGGTGAATACATTTTCTAGGTATAACATAAATTGCATAGAATATTAAATGAAATTTGGTAAAATTAACATAATTTGTATCTTGTAGTGTATGTAGATTTATTGATGATAGGGAACAATGAAAGGTATATTGCATCTATAAAGAAAGAACTTAAGAAGGGATTTGAGATGACAAATTTGGGACATCTTCACTATGACTGCGCATTGAAGTCACTCAACATCCAAATTCTTGAAGTGACTCAACATCCAATGTCCATATTCATCTCCCAAAAGAAGTACATTGGAAAATCATTGAAAATGTTTGGCATGGTTGAATGCAACCCTCTTTCTACTCCAATTGAACAAAAATTGAAGCTCACATCAAAAGAAGGGAATCAATTCGAGGATGCAACCAAGTATAGACAACTTGTGGGAAGTCTTATCCACCTTACTACCACCAAACCAGATATTTCATTTGTTGTTGGGATTCTTTCCAGGTTCATGCAAAAACCTTCTGAAGGACATTTGTTTACTGCAAAAAGAGTTTTAAGATACTTAAAATGAAACTCAAGAATTTGGATTCAAATGTTCATAAGTGGATGACTCCAGGTTGATTGGACATTATGGTTAAGATTTTGATGGGGTCAAAGAAAATAGAGTGTTGTCTTCATACTATTTCATGAGTCTTGGATCAACCACTGCCTCTTGAAAGTTGAGTCAACAGATTCCACAATAGAGGTATAATATGTGGCAACTGTAGAAGCAACAAAAAAGAGATTGTGCAAGAGAAACAAGTGAATTCTACTACTCTTTTGGTTGACAATACTTTTTCATTCAAGTTGGTGAAGAATCCCAAATCTCATGTTTGAAACAAACACATCAATGCAAAGTATGATTTTATTCGATTTCATGTAGAGGCCAAGACTAGTTATTGGAGACATTGTTCCATAAATGAACAAATTGCGGACATCTTCACCAAAGCACTTGAAAGATAAACTTTTGAAAATTTGAGAGTAATGCTTGGTCTCAAAAACATCCCAAAGCGCTTGAAAGATAACAGTTTGAAAATTTGAGAGTAATGCTTGGTCTCAAAAACATCCCTTCGGGTTGGAATCGTAATCCTTTGAGAGTTTTGTCCTTGTAAATAAAATTATAAATATTAGAAGAAATAGGAGAATGTGAAAGATCAAAGAACTCCTGAGGGACTAAACCAAGAGTCACCTCATTGTATAAAATGATTTCACTTTAATAGAATAGTATTTGTGGAGTTACTCATCCTCAGTCTGACACCAAAAATGTAGTGTACATTGTATCAGATCTAAGGCATAACAAGAACTATGGCTTACTTGTTGATCACATGCCTTGGGTGGATGGTTCAACCAATTTAATTAACCCTTGAAACTTTTTACATCCACGCACAGAACCAAAGATTTTGATGCTATCTTCTATGTAAGAACTTGCATTGTTTTTAATGTATAGAAAATTGTTGTATTACATTTCCAACTGTACTCTCCAATTTTAATTTTCTATATAAGAATTTGCATTGCTTTTAATTTGTAAAATAAAAATGTGTTTCCATTTTTTAAATTAAGATATTATTATATATCTAAATCTATTTTACATTTTAATCCCTCCCTTTACCATAAATTTCTGTGTAACATTTCTAAATCTACTCTGACATTTTAATTCATCTCTTTATAAAGTAAAAATAAGTGATAATCCCATTTAAACACATATTTCCAACCTTCCGGAAAAGTAAAAAAATTCATGTTCATTATGTTGAAAGTATTCATATTTAATATCCATTTACACCTGAATGGGCTCTTTGCAAATGTGCTTTTTGAGATTTTATGCTCTCTTGTGCAGACTTCCTCCTTATATTGCTATATTTAAATGTACACTGTAAAGGTTTGAGCAAGTTAAAGGATAAAATAAGTCGGAACGGCCAGTGACAAGTATCTTAACAACTTAGAGTGTCAATGTGTCAGTTACGGTGTTCTGTCATTCGAATATTGAAACTAGCTCTTTGACTTATGTGAAGCCGTACTTTGACTAATGTAACCCAATAAGCAACATTTGTAATTTCTAATTTCTAATGGGTAACACTTTTATTCGTAATTTCTGACGTCAGCTATTTCGAAATCATATACATTAGAAAGTGGACTTAAGTTTCTTTAATCTGTTAACAAACAGAGGTTCTATTTGAGATTTTTCACTTATACAGGATGCCTCTTGCTATTGCAATTAAAGGCTATGAACATTTTATATATAACAAGTCATCAAACAGCCATACCAATGACAAATATCTTAACAACTTCGTCATTTCTTTAAGAGTATCGAAGTTTCGATGTGATGATATTACCTTCTCATTTGGATATCCAAACTCGTACTTTGATTTGTATGCTAACCATGAAATTTTCACCTTTATGAGTGGTTTGTGTGGAATGACTCCCAAAATCTAGTATCCATATTCACAAGGAAGAACATACTGTACTCAATATGATTCTTGATTCTTTATTCTTGTTTGGTTTTTTGAATTTTCATTTTGAGATGTTTATTTTGTCATATTAATTTTAATCGAGATTTTTATTTTAATCTATTCAGTGAGGGATAATTTTTTCTTAATATTTCTCCATATTAAAATGGGAATGGAGAATTTAATATTATATAATTATGAGGTGGGGAATTTAATATTTATATTAGGGGAGAGGTGGGATGAAATATTAAGAAAAACATAACATGGTAAAGTTGAGATATAGGAAATTATATTAATATGAAAGTGGAGGTGAGGAAGATGCAAGGGAAAATATCGGCCTCATATACCCTTTTTATTTCATTTTCAAATTTAAGACAATTAGATTGTATATGAAGATGAGGTGGTGGAAGAGATATTAGGGAAAACTTAATATGAGAGTGAGGATGGGGAAAGATGGTAAGAAAACTTAGGAATTGGAGAGGGATATTAGGAAAAACTTAATATAAAGATGGGAGTAAATATACGAGTGGTAGATGGAAATATTGGGAAAAACTATAGAAATTCCCACTGTATATCAACAAATTATGCAATATACTAAAGCAAAATACAAGATCTACTTCTACAACAAACTTTGCGGAAGCTTAATCGAATATGAGCAAGATCAATGAGAACACATACAACTGAGAATGAGAAACCAATCACACATAACACAAAAGAATAACCCAGGGAAAACCTCAGCCTAAAACCCCAATCTCTATATTATCATACAAGTGGAAATATGTTCAAGTTACCAAAAGAATCAGCTCTCAAGCTATCCTGCTCTCTCTGCATTCAAACAATACAACTCACAGACTGAGTAGACACAAGATATGCCTTTCCTTAGCCCTTCAAGCCTCCTATTTCCTTGCGTAGTTTTTCCTGGGGTCCAATGATGTCACATGTGTGAATTGGCCTCATCACACTCACTACACTGAAGAAGTAACTGCGCAATCTCCAAGGAATGAATTCCTTTTGCATGCAAGAGATATTCACAATGGAATATTCCTGCAACTGATAGTACATTGTCCCTCCATCTGATCTCAACTGGGTCTCCGTCTGAATTGACATGCATGAGTTATTTATGAGAGAATATTCAGTTATCTGAAGTGCAGCAGTTACATGCATGCATGCATTTAACTAACTGAACTCACAATTAATTCAACAAACTGTTTGAATTAATCTAACTGGACATGACTCAGTTAACTGAGCCAATTAATTACAACTCAATATTGCAATTCATCCTTATCTCTTTAACTGATGGATAAATTCCTCAACCAATGGAGAAACTGTTGCATGTCCCCAGATAGACTTCATGTTTGATTTTCTACAACTAATTAACTCAAGGTGAATTAATTAATTATTTTACAAACAGTTACTAAGATCGAATTCGAATTTTCACTTCTCTATTTTAGTTCAGGGACTAACTAAAATAGGAAGGTACCCCAAAATGCTATTTATAGCAGTACTAAATTTAGCACTTCTATATTAGCATTTCTTGTTGCTATTTTCAACACTCCCTCTCAACAAGAAAGGGATTATCAGTAACCCCAATCCTGTCTCTGTGGAACTCGAACTTGCATTTTGACAATGCCTTCGTCAAAATATCTGCATTCCGTTCTTCGGTCGAAACGTACAACAACAACATGATCCTCTTGACCAGTCTCAAAGATGGTGATACCGGATATCAATGTGCTTGGACCTGTCATGAAAAACTGGATTCTCAGAGAGTTTGATACAACTCTGATTATCGCAGTAGATCACAGTTGGATCCATTCTCTGACCAAACAATCCCACTAAAATCTTCCGCATCCAAATGGCCTCACATGTAGCCTGACTAGCAGCCATGTATTTAGCCTCTGCTGATCTAAGTGCAACTAATCTTTGTTTCCTGCTGTACCAGGAAACTGCAGCTGAACCAAGGTTGAAGATTCCTCCAGAAGTGCTCTTTTGGTCTGATGGACTCCCTGCCCAATTCGCATTTGTGAAGCCCTAAAGCTTTACTCCCTCTATCCGTCTGTACCACAATCCGAACTGAGATGTGCCTCTGAGGTATCTCAGCACATGCTTCGCTGCCTTCCAAAACAGCTTGGTAGGCTGAACCATAGCTTGACTCAGCTGGGTCACTACAAAGCATAGGTCAGGTCGTGTGTTCACCAGATACATAAGTGAACCCACTAGCTGTTGATAAACAATAGCAGCTACTACCTCACTTGAAGTAGCATCCTCCTTCCTCCAGTTCCCAGCTAGATTCTGCATGGGCTTGCACTTCTCAATGTGAAAGCGCCTGAGTATCTCATTGGCATACTTGCCTTGAGACACAAATACTTCCCCATCTTTCCGCCACACCTCCATGCCTAGAAAATAGTGCATACGACCCATGTTTTTCATCTCGAACTCTCTTGCAAGGTCCTCCTTGCAAGACTGGATCAGCAGATCATCACTTGTCAAAATCAGATCATCGACATAAAAAACAATGATCAATGGTTTACCTTCTACCATGATGTGGTAAAGGTTCGCATCTGCTTCACTATTGGTGAAGTCCAACCTGGTGAAATAGCTGTTTATCCAAGTGTACCAAGCACGAGGAGCTTGCTTCAGCCCATACAAAGCCCTCTTGAGTTGGCACACACACGACTCACAATTGAAGGTCTCGAAACCCTCTGGCTGCTCAATGTACACCTCCTCCTCAATCTTCTCATTGAGGAGTGCTGCTTCACGTCCATCTGATGGATTTTCGAATCCATTTGAGCTGATAGTGCCAACATCGATCTGATAGATGAGTACCTTGCTATAGGAGAAAAGGTCTTATCATAGTCGATCCCCTCGACCTGTGAGAAACCTCGGGCAACAAACCTTGCCTTATGTTTCTCAATACTGCCATCAGTTGCTTGCTTCACCTTGTAAAGCCATCTGGAACTCACTACTGACTTGCCCTGAGGTCTTGGGACAACATCCCACACACTGTTCCAAATGATAGAGTCGTACTCCTCTACCATTGCATCAACCCAGACTGGTTGCTGCACTGCCTCCTTGAATGAAGAAGGTTTAGTATCTACGCATTCCCCAACTAGGGCCATGTACCCAATGTACCGCTCGGGCAACCTCCTATGTCTGCGCTGAGAAGATGGCTGTCCCACATTCTCCCGTGCATCCAGCATCAACTTGTCAGCTTCTCTGGAGCGTTTCCGCCCATCTCTGGAAGTCTCAGCATGAGTGGATGTCTCCACTCCTGGATCCTTTGCATGCGGCTACTCCGCATCAATTTGAGGCTCCTCCTCCTAAGGAACTGAAAGTTCCTCCTCTGCATGCAACTTGAGCTCCCTCTCAAGTGATAATCGCATGGCTTTCTGTTTTTTGAACTTCAGATCCCTGCTTGCTACTGTCCTTTGACTGGTAGGCAGGTACACCCGATAGTTGTGGGGTGTATCTGTGTACCCCACAAGTATTCCTAACTCAGCTGTTGGATCTAGCTTCTTCTGGGCATCTTTGGTCACATGATAGTAAACTGATGATCCAAAGATTCAGAAGTGACTCACATCTGGTCGCTTTCTGGAAAAGGCCTCCATAGGTGTCTTCATTCCTAGTGTACGGTGCGGGCTTCTGTTCTGCAAGTATACTGTTGTATTGCATGCCTCAACCCACAACTGCAGTGGTAGGCTTTGGTCATGCAACATCGCTCGAGTTGCTCTCACAATCGATCTGTTCTTCTTTTCGGCCATCCCATTCTGCTATGGGTTATGGGGTGCCGCAATTCTCGTTTAATTCCTTCTGTAGCGCAAAAGTCTTTAAACTGTTGAGAGACATACTCTCCACCATTGTCGCTACGCAAGGCTTTTATTTTCTTTCCAGATTCTTTCTCTGCCAAGGCTTTAAACTCACAAAACCTCAAGAAGGTCTGATCCTTCTTTTGCATAAAGTAGATCCAGCATCTACGAGAAAAATCGTCAATAAAAATAGCATAGTACCTTTGTTTAGCAATGGAGGCTGTAGAGAATGGTCCACAAACATCTGAATGAACTCGCTCCAGGATTGCTCTAGCTCTACTGTCTCGATCCGGAAAGGAAGATTTCGCATACTTACCTAAGGTACAACCTTTGCATGTATTTGTCTGCTCCAGTTTTCCCTTGGGAAGTCTGGTAGAAATTTGCTGCATGATCTTCAGGGCTCCATGGTGGAAGTGGCCCAGTCTTCTATACCATAGCTTGCCAACATCTTGGCTCTGCACCATCTCAGCTTTGGAACTCCATGCAGCACAATCATCTACCTCCAGCTTGTAGAGATTCTTTACTCGAATCCCAATTCGCTTGGTCTGTCCAGTACCGATATGCCTTAGGAATACCTTTCCTTTACTAAAGACTACATCATAGCCTTTATCTTCTTGCATAGCGACAGACACAAGATTCTTCTTCAGACCTGGTACATACTTAACATCAGTTAGGGTGAGGGGAGCTCCATGCTTTCTCTGAAACACAACCGTACCTTCACCTGAAACATGGTACTTTCCATCATCACCCATCTCGATCCGCATCTGGAGATCCTTCTCCTCCAAGGTATTGAAAGGATTCTTGTCACCTGACATGTGGAATGAAGCTCCACTGTCCAGGTACCACACACATCCCACCATGGATGAATTCATGCATGCGATAAGCGAGAAATCCAACTCAAACTGTGAGGCTAGTGCCCCACCATCAGATCCCTTCAAGGGACCCTTCTTGGATTTCTTTTGTGGATAATTTGTAGCATAATGGTCCACTTCATGACAATGAAAGCATCACACTTTCGATTTGCCAAACTTCTTCCCACCATGGGAAGAATCGGATTTGGGATGGGACGCCTTCCCTTTCCCTTTCCTTGCCTTACTCGCTAAGGCTAGATTTTCCTCATCATCTTGCTTCGATGAGGATCCATCTCTGGTGCTTCTTCTTATCTCCTCCTGCATCAGATCCGACCAAAGTCCTTCCCAATCTGGCAGTCTTTCTCTTCCATTAACCGAGTCTTGGTAGCTATGCCAGCTCTTAGGAAGACCGAGGAGTGCAAGACTCACCATGTCATCATTGACTGTCGTGATCCCTACACTTCCAAGCTCATCGCTATAGGTGGTGAGCTTGTTCAGATATGTAGAAATCGTGTCGCCCTTTTCACACTTGATTTTCCAAAGCTTGTCTTTCAGTGCCAACTTCCTCTGATCGCTGCTATTCTGATATAGATCTTTCAATGTTTTCCACATCGAAAACGGTGTCTCCTTCCCATGGAGGCTCTAGACAATGTGGTCTCAAACTCCCTCCAGGAGGATTCTCCTTGCTCTAGCCACACATTTCTTCCATTCCGCAAATTTTGTAGCATCAGTCGGCTTGGGGACTTCTTGATCAATGAAGTCCTCTAAACCGTTATCCTCTAATATTGCTTCCATGCGATCCTTCCAGGCTATATAATTCGAGCTGCCATCAAGGGCATACTCGAGTCTTAAACCATTGAACACCATTGGTGAAATTGAGATGTGATAAGAACTCGATTTCTATGTTCAGGAACTTCAAACTTCGAACTTCTTGTATACTGTTCTTCGCTTTGATCACCTTTGCTCCGATACCATGTAGAAATTCCCACTGTAGATCAACAGATTATGCAATATATTAAAGCAAAATACAAGATCTACTTCTACAACAAACTTTGTGGAAGCTTAATCGAATATGAGCAAGATCAATGAGAACACATATAATTGAGAATGAGAAATGAATCACACATAACACAAAAGAATAATCCGGGGAAAGCCTCAACCTAAAACTCCAATCTTTGTATTATCATACAAGTGGAAATATGTTCAAGTTACAAATATGAGCAAGATCAATGAGAACGCATATAACTGAGAATGAGAAATGAATCACACATAACACAGAAGAATAATCCGGGGAAAGCCTCAACCTAAAACCCCAATCTTTGTATTATCATACAAGTGGAAATATGTTCAAGTTACAAAAAGAATCAGCTCTCAAGCTATCCTGCTCTCTCTGCAATCAAACAATACAGTTCACAGACTGAGTAGACACAAGATATGCCTTTCCTCAACCCTCCAAGCCTCCTATTTCCTTGCGCAGTTTTTCTTGGGCTCCAATGATGTCACATGTGTGAATTGGCCTCACCACACTCACTAAACTGAAGAAGTCACTGTGCAATCTCCAAGGAATGAATTCCTTTTGCATGCAAGAGATATTCACAATGGAATATTCCTGCAACTGATAGTAAATTGCCCCTCCATCTGATCTCAACTGGGCCTCTGTCTGAACTGACATGCATGAGTTATTTATGAGAGAATATTCAGTTATCTGAAGTGTAGCAGTTACATGCATACATGCATTAACTAACTGAACTCACAATTAATTCAACAAACTGTTTGAATTAATCTAACTAGACTTGACTCAGTTAACTGAGTCAACTAATTATAACTCAATTTTACAACTCATCCTTATCTCTCTAATTGATGGATAAATTCCTCAATCAATGGAGTAATTGTTGCATGTCACCACATAGACTTCATATTTGATTTTCTACAACTAATTAACTCAAGGTGAATTAATTAATTATTTTACAAACAACTGCTAAGATCAAATTCGAATTTTTACTTATCTATTTTAGTTAAGAGACTAATTAAAATAGAAAGGTATCCCGAAATGCTATTTATAACAGTACTAAATTTAACACTTTTATATTTAGCATTTCTTCTTGCTATTTTCAACAAAAACATTATAATATACAAGGGAAAACTTAATATGAGAGTGAGGTTGGGAAAAATATGGTAGGGAAAACTTAGGAATTGAGAAGAGATGTTTTCAAAAACTTAATATAAAGATAGGGGTAGATATTGGGGAAAACTTATTTAATGAAAGTAATGGTGAGGGGAGGGGGACATATTATAGTAAACTTAATATGAAGGTAGGAATAGGGTTAGAGAAAATAGATTGTGAGGGTAAAGAGAGAGAGTAGGGAAAACTTAGGAGTTGGGGGGAGATATTAAAAAAAAGTTCATGAAAGTGGGGGAAGGTATTGAAAAAACTTATTTAACATGAAGGTTTAGGTGGGGGCCAGGGGTAATATTAGGAAAAACTTAATATAAAAGTTAGAATAACAAAAGAGGCTAGGAAAATATATTAAGTTTTTCTTAATATCTCGTCATTTCTACACTCACCCTCACTCTCAAATTTAAAACAATTAGACTATAATTTAATTTTGTTCAATATCATCTTTTTTTTGTAAGCTTGGTATGACTACATCTTCATCATGTCCAATATAGCACCCCGATCAAAGTGGGGAATTGTACTAGTGACTTCACATCAAAGAGTGTCTTAACAAAGCACCTCATCACCACATCAAAGAGTGTCTTAACAAAGCACCTAATCACCGGTTATTCAAGACCCCTTGGACAATTTTGTTCAATATCTTTTGAAATGGCAAATAAAATATAAAATATTTACTAAAATACATATTTTACAATTTCCCCTCTATTCAATAAGAAAGTTAGGAGCCACTACAACAAAGCTCATCATGGCACTTGTAAGAATTGGATTTGGAAAAATAATAATCATTTCTCTCAACCACTTAAACCTAACTCTAATTGGTTATACTTTTATTTTTTAATATTTTCAATTTTTGTTTTTATTTTTATATTTACACATATATTTAAATTATATTTTGAAGATTTATATTGTAAATTTGTTTTCCACATTTTGTCATTCAATATATATATATATATATATATAATTTTTTTTATTTTTTTTTTTTTATTTTAATAATGCTTTGAAAAATATATAATTTCCAATTTACACCAATTTCAGTGCAATTTTTTTTTAATATTGTATACGTTCCTATCTTTTATTTTTCGAAATATTATATAATTGATATCTTTTTATTTTCATAATCAAGAAGATGTTATTAAAATAGACTGATGAATTTATTCAAATATATTTTTATTAATCTTATCTTAAAAGAAGATGAATTTATTAAAAATAGACTCTGATGAATTTTATTCAAATATATTTTTATTAATCTTTATTCAAATATGTATTTTGTATTTTATTAATAAAAAATATATTTAATATTTTTATTAATTTTTTTATTGCTTAACAGTGTTTTGAAAATTTGTATATATAAATTTCCATTTCTACAAAACTTCATATCGTAAATTATCATGTAATTGGCAACTTCCCCTATATAATTTATTTCAATATTGCTTCTTTTAAAAATAATGATGTGGATATATCATTATCTATTCAACATTATTTTGTTTATTATTTTAAATAATTGATAAAACTTGTAGATACATCCTGTTGAATTTTTTTTATATACATTCCGTTTTTTATTTCTTAGTATGAAGAGCTGATAATATGACAAAACATCTGAGAATACGAGAAGAATATGAATAGTAATAGTTTGAGATTTTTTTTGGTTTAATTTTTATTTTTTTATTATTTTTGTATTCTGTTTTTTAGTTCTTATTATGAGGAGCCTGAGAATATGAGAGAACAACTTGAGAATATGAGAGTTATGTACTGGGAAAACTTGGTTTCTTGTTATCAGCCGCTGAGAATATGAAAGTAACACTTGGTTTCTTGTTATCAGCAGTTGAGAATATGAAAGTAACAGGTGAGAATATGAGAATTAGATATTAGCAGTTGAGAATATGAAAGTAACAGGTGAGAATATGAGAGTTAGATATTGGAATAAACTAGATTATGTAAATATGAGAAAATGAGAGTTGAGAGTTATATATGGGAAAAGATTAATTTTTGTAAATATGAAAGTTATGCATTGGAAAAGATTAGTTTATGTAAATATGAGAGTTATGTATTGGAAAATATTAGTTTATGCAAATATCAGAATATAAAAGTTATGTGGGGAAATTTTAGTTTATGTATATATAAGAATATGAGAGGTATTTATTGAAAAGATTAGTCAGCAAACATACGAGAATATATGAGAGTTATCAATTCAAAAATATTTGTAATTTGTATATTTTTTTTTTTTTTTTTTTTAAATATATTAGGTTGTAAATGTATAATAATAATATCGAAAAAAAATTAATTTGTAATATTTTTTTTTTTTTTTTAATTCTTATATTATGTTTTAATGGATAATAATATCTTTTAAACTATAATGGTATGTTTTTAAAAATAATTTATGAAAAAATATGTATAAGAAAATTAATTTATGATTGATTATATATATATATATAATTTTATGTATTGGACAAATTGTTTTTAATATATATAAATGTATGGGAAAAATTAAATTATTTAAATTATTTTGTAACGGAATATAAATTGTTATGTAATTTATATGATCAAATATTTATTTTAAGAATCTAAAATATATTTAGATAAAGTAATATATATATTTAAAAAATTGTGATATATATTTTTTTTCATTGCAATGAAGATTTTATTTATGGATGTATATATAAAAATTAGTAATGACGTGGTTGAGGATGAAAATTAGTAAATTTACTTGACAAGTCTTTTCAGAGATGCCTTTTCAGAGATGCCATATTGTTTAAATCAAATTTTGATAATGAGAAAAAAATTTAATAAGGTTATTTTTAGATACGGTATAAACAAATTACATTTGAAATTTGACATAACATGAACTCTATCACTATCATTTGAAATTTGACATAACATGAACTCTATCTCTATTTTATCAAGCTTTACTAAAATGGATTTCATTAAGATTTATATCAAAACAAACTCCCTACATGGTGATTGATTGTTGTTTCTTTACATAATGGTTTTTGATTGATTGATTGTTGTCTCCTTACATAATGATTTTTGATTTTTTCGTTCAGCAATGTTATTTTTATTGTTTGTAGATTTGATCTAATGTTGTTTGTATATTTGACATAACATGAACTCTAACTCTATTTTATCAAACTTTACCAAAATTATCTCCTTACATTGTGATTTTTGATTTTTTTGTTTAACTGATTACATTATAATGTTGTTTGCAATTATCTCAAAACAAACTCCTTGATTGTTATGTCTCCTAGATTTGACATAACATGAACTCTTTTTTTTTCACAGTGCTCTTCAGTCAGTCTTAGATGTTAGGGGAGATGGGTTTGATCCTCTTCGTTAGGGCATTCCATACATTGTATCTTTTATGTCCATGCATTGTACCTTTTATATTCATGCATCGTATTTTTTTATAGGCAACAGTTTGGTTCTCCCGCGTTTAATCTCCCGCGTTTAATCTCCCGCATTTAACTCCCGCATTTAATGGATATCATTGTACTGAACAATCCCTTTGACCTACTTTATTTGGACATAAATACAATTATCTTATCTTATCTTATCTATTTTATCAAACTTTACCAAAATTGTCTCCTTACATAGTGATTTTTGATTTTTTTTGTTTAACTAATTACATTATAATGTTGTTTGTGGTCATTATGGAACAAACTCCTTGATTTTTTTTGTTTAACTAATTACATTGTAATGTTGTTTGTGAGAAATACATAATGATTTTTTTCGTTTAATTGATTACACTATATTGTTGTGGGATATAATATGTTAATATGTTTGTTAAAAATTATGAGTTTGTTTGTGAGATGTATTTCATTTTTTCAGTTTAGCGAGTGGAACAAACTCCTTGATTTTTTTTGTTTAACTAATTACATTGTAATGTTGTTTGTGAGAAATACATAATGATTTTTTCGTTTAGTTGATTACACTATATTGTTGTGGAATGTAATATGTTTGTTAAAAATTATGAGTTTGTTTGTGAGATGTATTTCTTTTTTTCAGTTTAGTGAGTTTAGTGAGTTGTTCCACTTTGGGATCTTGGATTCCCATGGATTTACAAATATAGAATTATTTGTGAAATTTGAAGAATGAAATTATGAGTTTGTTTGTGAGATGTATTTCTTTTTTTTCAGTTTAGTGAGTTGTTCCACTTTGGGATCTTGGATTCCCATGGATTTACAAATATAGAATTATTTGTGAAATTTGAAGAATGCCTTGGTGAGTGAGATGGAGATGTATTTTTACTGCATTTTTGAAACTGGTGGTTTGATTATTTTGGTGAGTGAGATTTACCTTTAAATCTTTTATGAAACTTGTATATTTGTTTTCTGATGAAACTGATGGTTTACTTTTTTTGTTTGCTGGATTTTTTTGGTGAGACACATCTTTTGTTTTTCAGTTAATATGACTTGTTTTCTCATAAAACTTGTATATTTGTTTTCTGATGAAACTGGTGGTTTGCTTGATGAAACTGGTGGTTTGCTTTTTTTGTTTGCTGGATTTTTTGGTGAGACACATCTTTTGTTTTTCAGTTAATATGACTTGTTTTCTCTTTTTCGTGTTTTAAGAAATTCCTTATGAAACATATTTTTTGTTTTTCCATGAAATTAGTTTGTTTCTTTTATTTCCTTTGTGAAAGATGTATTTAGCTTGTTTTTTCTCTTTTTCGTGTTTTACCGGATTCCTTATGAAACATATTTTTTGTTTTTCAATGAAACTAGTTTGTTTCCTTTTTTACTGGATTCCTTGAAACATATTTTTTGTTTTTCAATGAAACTAGTTTATTTCCTTTTTTACTGGATTCCTTGAAACATATTTTTTGTTTTTCAATGAAACTAGTTTGTTTACTTTATTTCCTTTATGAATGATGTATTTTGTGTTCTTCAGTTATACTGGTTTGTTTCTTTTATTTCCTTTATGAATGATGTATTTTGTGTTCTTCAGTTATACTGGTTTGTTTCCTTTATTTCCTTTATGAATGATGTATTTTGTGTTCTTCAGTTATACTGGTTTGTTTCCTTTATGAAACATGTATTTCTTATTTTTTTTTGTAAGCTTGGCAAGGCTACATCTTCATGATGTCCAATATATCACTCTAATTGGGGCGAGAAATTGAACCGATGACTTCACATCAAAGAGTGCCTTGACAGAGCACTTGATCACTGTCTATCTAAAGCCCAACCCAACACCCGATCACTGTCTATCTAAAGCCCAACCCAACACCCGATCACTGTCTATCTCAAACCCATACCTAACTCAGCACCCGATCACTGTCTATCTCAAACCCAACCCATAAACATGTATATCTCTAATTTTTCAAAAAAACTGGTTTTTTTGGTTTCTAGAAAGATATATGTATCTTTTGTTTTTCAGCCAAGATAATGCTTCTTTTACCTTTGACTTATCGGGCTTCAAAAATTGGTCATCAGCCAAGATAATGCTTCTTTTACCTTTGACTTATCGGGCTTTAAAAATTGGTCATCGGTGCACTATAATCCCTGTGGTGCCAGCGAAAAAAATTCCATAAGTCCATTTTCTTACATTATTTTTGATATCTTTTGTTAAATCATGTGTTTCTTTATGCTCTCATCCTCTGTTTGTTAGCCACATTTATGTGTTATAAGTATTTCAAAGCTAAAAGTGTTATTTCAAAGCTAAAAGTGTTATAAGTATTTCACTAACATATTCACAGCTTAAAGTATTTGTGTGTTTCCAACACATTTTTTCTGTTAACATCTCTACTTAATAATGTCACTGCCTGATCTCTCTAAAGTACTGCTTATTATCAGCCCGGTGAGACTGCCCCACCTGAATAGTCTGAAGGTTGTTTATGGGACGATCGCATTGATTACGTATACTGATATTAAACTGTTGTAAATATATTATTGAAAGTTGAAACTAGTCAATGAGTAGACCTGATATGTCTGATAACACCTGTATAATTGACCACATGAATAGTCTGAAGGTTGTTTATAGGACGATCGCATTGCTTACGTATACTGAAAAATATTATTGATACTAGTCAATTAGTAGTCCTGATCTGTCCGATAACACGCGTATAATGATATCGCTACCATATCTCTTTATTGTGAAATTGTGCCTGTTATCAACCTGATAAGGCTTCCCTCACGAATAGTCTTAATAAGGTTGTTTATAGAACGATAGCCTTGCTCACAATAAATACTCTTAATCAATGAGTGTTAATGAGTGTTACTAAGCAAAGCATGAATAAAAGTATTCTGGTAAAAAATCATCATTCAATGGGATCAATGTTCTAGTTTATATGGGTTCGTAGCTCGATGTTTGCTTTACTCTAAAATTGGATTATGTTTTGTAATTAGCTTACTAGCTCAAGTGACATGTCTAATATGGGTTCGTAGCTCGATGTTTGCTTTACTCTATAAGTGACATGTCTAAGACAGATACTTGGCTATGATAGATGGACTGGAGTCTATTTGCATGACATGAAGGATAAATGATACGAGTTAGTACCATTGATAATAAATAAATGATCTTGATTTTATGATACACTATATGTCCACTCTTGCTTTATTGCCGCACTGGAGTCTATTTGCATGACATGAAGGATAAATGATACGAGTTGATAACTCTTGCTTTATTGCCGCTTTTTAAAACACACCTGTTTTTACGAAAGTAGATATTTATGTTGTATTTGAATTTTGAAATGCCGGTTCTCTAAAACACTTGACATGTGTTTGGTTTTGATAAGTAATAGTTGTTTCCTTATATTTGGAATGCTTGGGACAAAACAGTTGGATCAGAATGAAACATAATCATAAGTTGAAGTATTACACATGATTGGAATGCTTGGGACAAAACAGTTGAATCAGAATGAAACATAGTCATAAGTGAAGTATTACACATGATTGGGTGCTATTAATGAGCAAGCCTAATCTATTACCTAGTCTGCAATGTTCCATTAATTTCGGGGCTAGTCAGAAAAGCGAATCCAAATTTTCTCTCCTGTAACCTTTCTCGTTTTTCATCTATGTGTTTGGTTTTGATAAGTAGATAGTTGTTATTTGGAATGCTTGGGACAGAACAGTTGGATCAAAATGAAACATAGTCATAAGTTGAAGTATTACACATGATTGGGTGCTATTAATGAGCACGCCTAATCTATTACCTAGTCTGCAATGTTCCATTAAATGCGGGGCTAGTCAGAAAAGCAAATCCAGATTTTCTCTCCTGTAACCTTTCTCGTTTTTCATCTTCGCTGCGACCTTTTCTTTCAATCAAAAATGAAAGTTCTTAGCATCAGCATTTCAAGCATGACTGATATTCGGTAATTAATTTCAAGCATCGCTAATATTTGGTAATTAAGACTATTTACTACTATTTAGGGAAAGGTTCTTAGTACATCCTGCTCTCTACTTTTAATAGAGAAGATTCTTTAAATAACTTGGTTATCTCTAATCGATATCAACCAACAAATTAGTATTGTGGATGATCAATAGATTGAACCCATTGCAAACTATTATCGGAACTTCGACAGTCTGGATATATGGACTTGTTAAAATGCTTCCGCTTATCTTGAGATATGAATGCAAGTTATCTGTTAAATTTGTTTTCGACGAACGTGTTTTTTGAACTCTGAAATTGGAGCCTATTTCGACATAGGCAGTTCTTAAGATCTGTCTACAAGAATTTTGATTTCAAAGAATGCTTTGTTACTGGCATTAGAGAAAAACATTAATTTTTACAGTCACATAAGTCCAATCATCCACTTTTATTAATGGGTAAAAGAATAATTGTTCTTTTACTCATTTGCTTTTGATTTTAAAGAATGCTTAAATTTGTTTTCGAGGAACGTGTTTTTTGAACTCCGAAATTGGAGCCTATTTCGACATAGGCAGTTGTTAAGATCTGTCTACAATAATTTTGATTTCAAAGAATGCCTTGTTACTGGCATTAGAGAAAAACATTCATTTTTACAGTCACATAAGTCAAATCATCCACTTTTATTAGTGGGTAAAAGAATAATTGTGCTTTTACTCATTTGCTTTTGATTTCAAAGAATGCTTTGTTACGGGCGTTAGAGAAAAAACATTCATTTTTACAGTCACGTAAGTCAAATCATCCACTTTTATTTGTGGGTAAAAGAATAATTGTGCTTTTACTCATTTGCTTCATCTGGCAGATGAAGATTCTATTTTTGATTTTGTTTTCCAATTTTAAATCAAGTGAATTATAACAATGTTGCTATTAAATATCATTGAGATACTTCACTTTTGGCATTTGTAACTTTACAGTTACATATTCATGCCTTACTTTTTTTGCCTCTTTATGCTGCTGTCTTTTTTTGAGATTTCTCTCTCTTGCTTGCAGGAAAGTGTAGCCTTGCTGTCAGTGGTCGTGGAGCTCGCACCTTACGCTCAAAGCCTCTTACGCAGACATATCCTGCAAAGGAAATATGGTGAGTATATGTATCAAAGGAAATATGGTATCAATGCATCCGCATCTAGATATGAACTGATAGTATAATTTCCATCCTATCAGATTATTTTCTGAGTGCACAATTAAAAAATGGTTTTACAGATTAAGATGTCGGGGAAGGTTTTGTTAACCTATTTCAGTGCTGCAAAACCGGACTTCCAAATATGCAAATATGTACGGCATGTTTTATTTTCTAATCTGTATTTTTTTTCATGCTTCTTGGACTGCAAAGAATTTATGGAAGTATATACATCCACGCATCTGTATTTAGATATGAATTGCATCTAGGTTAGAATTTATAGGATAATTTCCATTTTACTAGTTTATTTTATAGGATAATTTCCATTCTACTAGTTTATTTTATAAATGCGCAATTTAAATAATATTTTCACGCCAAGTTCGCGTGGAAGGTTTTCTTGACCTATTTAACCGACACAAAACTGGATTTCCTAAATAGTAAAATGTACACTATGGATTATTTTCTAATTTGGAATATTTTTCATGCTGCTTCGTCAAAAGCGTTTGCCAGTGAATTTTGATGTTTTTAGATGCCAACATCATTTGCTTATCATATTTGTTGTCATAAGTTATCTGCAATGTCCCAAATATTTGGAACAATCACTTCAGAAATACTTCAGAACCGTCAATACCATAAACAAATTGCACAATTTTAACCATGAAATTAGCAACAAACCACCAAACATAAACTATGAAATTAACAACCAACGACGAAATATAAACTGCAATTTAAAATGGACAAGATATATATGTAGAATCCTCAGCCTTAATAAAGAGTACATAGAAAGCTGGAAATCCTTGAGAGTATGGCCACTAAAGAAATCTGAGTATGGCCACTAAAGAAATCTGCTCCAATACTGCAGTGGGCCTCCAAAACTAAATTGACCAATCAATATGTTGCAATGTGTGAACCTTGAATGGATCCACCAAGGAAAGAGATGGGTGCTCGCCCATTCTTACTGAATCACCCGAGGGTTTCAGTCTTAGGGCTACTGCTGAAGTAGAGAACAGTAGAGAACAACATTCTCAAACCTCTCCTCAAAAACAATACTCAAATCCAAGATATCCCAAATGATCTTCTCCTCCTCTTTTTTTTACTTTTTATATAGATCTGTTGGATAGATCTCCAAGCCTTTAGAAACATCTTATTTTATTATTTTATTATTATTTAGAAACATCTTATTTTATTATTTTATTATTATTCTAGAAGATCTTCTTTCGACTTTATCTTAAGTAATCCCTTTTTATTTTATTTTATTTTACTTAAGTCACTTTTGACCCATTTCCTCCGCTTAATTATTTTAATTAATTTTCTTTAACTAAATGACTAATTAAAGTCATTTTTAACTAAGGAGAATGGTAAATCGCTCACCATAATTTCTTCGGCAGCATCCCATCCTTTAAAGTCATTTCTAAAGGAGGAGAATGGTAAATCGCTCACCATAAATCGCTCACCATACTTTCTTCGGCTGCATCCCATCCTTTAAAGTCATTTTTAACTAAGGAGAATGGTAAATCGCTCACCATACTTTCTTCTGCTGCATCCCATCCTGTAGATTTCTCATTCTAGTTCCAACGAGCTATTACGCTGAGGTATTCTGTCAATTAATCTGGTGTTTTGTCACTTAATCTCTCCCGGAATGGCACCTCGAGCATAATTAATTAAGTTATGCCGATAATAACTCCGTTTTACGGGAATTATCAGAAAGTCATGGAACCAAAAACAATATGTGAGGAACTGCTCATAATAATGAATATGCCAAGCGAATGCCATCAAAGCCCATGAAAACTCCTCAAAACTCCATCCGAACCCGGAATTATCAGAAAGTCATGGAACCAAAAACAATATGTGAGGAACTGCTCATAATAATGAATATCCCAAGCGAATGCCATCAAAGCCCATGAGAACTTCTCAAAACTCCATCCGAACCCCTGATGACATAAACCTGCGCCACTGCCTGGCCATCCCTTGCCCTCGAAATCCACCCTCGCTGTACTATGAAGAAAAATAAAAATGGGGAAATTACATTATCTCTCTGGCATATGTAATTTTAAATTTTAATGTTGTAGAGATGCCAACATCATATGCTTTTTAGATTTCCCGATCTTTCTTTGCCATATGTACAACCATACGGCTAAGGCACCATTTAAGTCCTAAAATATTGAAAATCTTATGGAGTTTTACATAATTGGTCACGCGTTGTTAACTTTTAATCACTAAGATATGGGCTGAATGACCCCGAAGTAAAAAGAGTGCTAGTGCATATCCACAGAACTATACTGTTTCTATTAGGGAGTACTAATAGCTCCAAAGTCTGGAGTTTTCGCAGGTCAATGTTAATATGTTTTTATTTGTTCACATCAAGAAAATCCATGTCGTACCTTTGGCTAATATCTGCCAAAGCATCTTATTTGCATCGGGGAGACCTTTTTTGTGTCAAAATTTTAATGAATGTTTGTCAGTTCACATCAAGAAACCCACGTCCTTACCTTGGCTTTTATCTGCCTACATCTTACAGTTTTGCATGTGAACGTGAGCATGTTCTAATCTTTTATTTCAGGAAGTTTTGTGAAATGCATTGGAGATTTTAATGATGTCCTATGGAAATTTAGAATTTTGGTGTTTGTATTAGGTCTTTTATCTGCCTACATCTTACAGTTTTGCATGTGAACGTGAGCATGTTCCAATCTTTTATTTCAGGAAGTTTTGTGAAATGCATTGGAGATTTTAATGATGTCCTATGGAAATTTAGAATTTTGGTGTTTGTATTAGGCAGTTTTGAATGAGCTGGTGTTATATGTGGAGCACCAAATTCGTCCATATCCAAGATGATCTTTGGAGATCTTTCAATCATTTTTCAAATATGTGATATCACTAGTTGGTTAATGTTAAGAACACAAATATTTCCTAAATGTGAAGAAATGCATGTGATCTCAACTCCTCCTACCAAGGTTACTTGGGAGGAGGAGTGGGGCACGACATTTTCAAAAGCCCTTGAGTAGGGAGCGACCAAGGTTACTTGGGAGGAGTGGGGAGCGACATTTTCAAAAGCTCTTGGGTAAAGGTTATTTGGGAGGAGTGGGGAGTGACATTTTCAAAAGCAGGAAGCGAATTTTTATATAACATATTTTTTATATATATTTTGATGCATATATGTCAACAAAAGCATGTAAAATGATAAATTAGATATAGAAACATGGATTAAACCATATAACATCTAGAACTTATAATCTTCATCAACCACATCCACAAGTTACAAGTTCTCATTTATATAACATGTAATAAAAAGAATAAAATCATGGATTAAACCATATAACATCAATGATGCAGGAGCATTAGCTTGGGAAAATACCTTGTATTTTTATTAAACCTAAGGGTCTCATGTTTTTGAGAAATTGTTAATTTTAGGTAAATATTTATGAGATTTCGTGAGGATTTGTAATGTTTCCAAATAATTGGACAACAAGAGAGAAATTAGCCTTGAAATATTTCAGAATTAATTATAAGCCTAAGATTAGATTTAGTTTCAAGAGTTTTAGGGATGAGAATCTATCCTTTAGGGATGTTGAGAGATTTAGGGATTTGTTGAGATACTAAGGGGATTTAGCATTTAATTTAATGATATTTTTAAATGGTATAAACAGAAGAAGTTTTTGAAAAAAAAAGATAGAATAGGAGTGAGTGAGGGAGTGTGAGAAGGAGGAAGGTTTCTCCTTGGGAGCCTTCGGGCAGTTTGTAAGAAGGCCCTAAATTTGCAGATCTGGCCATATATGGGTATACTTTGTAAATATGAATATGTGAATTCAGTCATGAATGAACTTGTTTGCCTTAATGAATTCTGAGCTAGCCTGAATGGCCTTTTATTTCTCCGTTTACTATTGGACTGTGCGCATTAAACCGGCATTCATATTTGATTTCATTACAATTAGAATTAAATTCCGCAGTCTCCACATGGTGCTTTTGCTTTTCCTTTGATATTAAATTAACTCTGTATTGACAGCGAATTCTAACAGCTGTATTTGCATGATTCTTTGATTTAATGGTGGATATCGTTGTTTTCAACGCGCAATTAATGTAAACTGTTGATCCGCTTGGCTTTCATCGCCTTGAACGTTCCGGTCACACAGGTTTATCCTTCCTGGTTGAGACTATCCGGCGCAGAGATTTAGAAACGGTTGTAAGAGATTTAACTCATGATATTACCATAAGTTCGTGGCAAAAGGACGATAGCTCGGCGCTCATGCAGATCTGAATGATACGATGGGTATCTTCCGCGTTAAGGTCGAACTTTGAAGCCTGTGCAAAGCTGGACTAAATCCACAGCGTAACCAAGTTCGAATTGGAGGAGCGGATATAGCACAGTCTGCGGACAACATCTATAACTTCGGTTGGAGGAGCGAATATATCCAATTCTGGTGCGTTATAAAGTTTGTTTACAATGGAATTGGAGCGCAATCTTGTAAGTACCAGTGAAATTGGAGTTCATACCGATGAATGAGATTACAGGGCATCCTTAGTGTTATTATCACTATGGAGACTACAGTCAGCGTTAGAGACTCTGAGCAATAAGAGGTTTGAACGCATGTGTTTACCATGATATTTTAACTGTTAAATGATTACAGGGTTCCACAGTTAATTAAGGTGAATATATGGAGCAATTGATCTTGGAAGAGCCGCGCCTTCTACATGGTAGCGCCATCGTCATCGTCAATCAAGTCGAGGGAAGCCTGCGTTGGGCCTTATGCGCATTGACGAAAACAGTATGGTGAGCAAAGATATATATATCGGTCCAGAGGATAGATAGATAGAGAAGGGCGGAGACCTGGTGTGACAGTCGTGTGTTTGTTTAGAATTCCTGTCTGGTGGATTTTCTTGCGGTCAGTACCAAATTAATGAGCAGAGCTTCAAGATTATAGTGGCGGGGAAAGAACCTTAGAGAAGCCGTTGGATGTTCGGTTTGCAAAGCCGACTGTTCGAAGCGAAATATGGATTGTTGCGTTGATACAAGTATCGAACGAAGGCGGAAGTCGTCCACGCCCACGGCATACAAGTGCCAAGTTTCGGTCGAATGTATAGTGGTATAGGTATTATACATATGCCAACAACAGAACATGACTATATATTCAATTCCAGTGCGTATTCGACCACAGAGCGATTACAATTATAATATTGTGTCAAGGCGCACTCCTTAATTGTGCCGAGTCAATATATGTTGACGTTTGATTATGGGAATATATGATTCTGTGGGTATATATAAGATAGTATGCATCAGTTGAGAATTCTTTAAAGAATTCGGGAAGCGCACAAACGAATTATGTGTTGACAAACTCGGGTTGATAGTTTTAAAATCTTAAGATTACAACTCATGAACCAAGCTTTCATATGTTTGGTTGCCGGAGAGAGATCCTGGTAGTTATGGCCTGGCAGAGGCCTGGGTCATCAATCAATCATCTAGAACTTATAATCTTCATCAACCACGTCCACAAGTTACAAGTTCTCATTTATATAGCCTGTAAAGGTGCACATAACCAAAATAACACTAAGTGCAATCCATCTCCGAATTGATTGAAAATACATCAACAAATAGGCTCTTCCGAATTGATTGAAAATACATCAACAAATAGGCTCTAGATGGCCTCTAACATCCAAAAAAATTATGCTATAACAAATAGCCACATAAGATAGAAAAAATGTAGCATGTCAAGTCAAGATTTTGTTTGAGTGATTGGTACATTTTTAGTAGGGTCATGATAGAGGAGTTCGAGGTTGGTGCTCTTCCCATTCCATATCAATTTCCATCTTACATTACAAACTATTGGTTTTTTGGCATTAACACCATACATCTTCATACTTGTGCAGGGCTTGAAACTTGGCCCTGGGACGCTGATGCAACTAAAAGAATAAGAACAAACATATATGACGACCACCAACAAAAACAAATGTAGATCGAAATGCAAAAGATCATTGGGACATATACATTAACATGTGGGCAAAAGTATAACATGAGCACTACCTCACTCATTATGGCCATCACCCAGTGCTTGAGCACAAGTTGCTCTGCATATTATGAGAAGGAACCCTTGCATCTCCCAAGCCTTGATGGACAATGAGATGCCTCATCATTAAGGGGGTAATAACTGTTATATATCATACCAAGCAATAATACAAAGAAAAATCAAGAAAAAGTAAAAGGCGCACAAGAGGGCTGGAAAAACAAAGGCCAAGTTGGAAACTCGTGCATCCATGACTGCTCTCTCTCCATATCTGTACACTCAGGATGAGGAGCCCATCATTGTTGGTCTCTTTGACCATGGCACTTGATTGTGGAGTCTTTCCCCCTCCGTTCCATCGTTATTCACATGACGCCTATCAATTGCAGGGTGGACCAAGGACATGTCACTTCCTCTTGGGGACTGGAAAGACCTAACATGGTGGTTCTATTAACCAATCCTACCTAGGAAGGTAACACCATTGCGAGTTCAAAGCCTTGATTTTGGAAAGGAATCTTGAAGTGTTGAATTTCCCATTACTTTCACGCTTGGTCCATTTAGATGTAAAACTGATTAAATGTACCTAATGATGTAGTTGATGTAGTTGGTAGCACTGGATATTGTGTGTAATTGTTAGGTGGTTCCACAACCATGGTTTGGGCAACTTGGTGTTGAGAGCCATGGGACTCCCAGCAGTAGCAAAGCATCATACATACTCATGGGTACCTACAACATGCGCTTGGACCTAACATGCTCGTAGTCGGCTTAACAATACTAGAGGGATGACAATTGATCTAGGGCCCAAAGGAGTATGGTCTTACATGTTGAGACATGGGAGGGTTAACACCTCAATGAAAACCCTAAACATTGGAGAAGAGACAGGCACTTTGACCACCAAGAGACCCATGAGACCACATTTTGACCCCAAGATGCAATTTGGGGTCCACAAAGAGAGATTGGTAGAAAACTAAGAGCCAACTCCTGGAGACAATTTTTGGAGGCCTCTACATCCATCTTGGCACCAAGAGACCTAAACACATGCTTTAGAACCTACACATGGATGACATCATTAGAAACAACACTACAACTCACACGAGTGGGCAATCTTTCATATTTTGTCTTGGCTACTAGGTCGGCTTGTGAACTAGCTTGTGATTGTAGCATTATTTTATTGTTTTGAGGGGCATTAAGCTAAAATAACAAGTCAAATTCATTGTAACTAATCATCATCGCAACTTGGAGATTTTAGCCTCTTTTTAGAGAATTTCTACCCTCTTTTCTTTTGGTAGAGACATGACTTATGAATGCACTTTGATATTTGGAGCAAATTGTTTATCTTTGAAGTTGTTGTCTTGGATCAATGGATGGATTATCTTGCACGTTATCTTTGTAAGTAAGCTTATTGTTGAATATCTATTTTCCTTATGTCTAATGGTATGGAATATATTGAATCTCCTGATTTGCTATTTAGCCCTAATTTGTTGAATATATATTGAATGGTATTTAGATGTCCTTGTTCCATGCATTAGTCTTGTTATTTTGCCCTAATTTGTTGAATATATATTGAATGGTATTTAGATGTCCTTATTCCATGCATTACTCACGAATAACATGTGAATGAATATCCTAATGGTGAACTTTAACTAGCTCTCCCATTAAACTCCTTGATCCATTACATAGGTAATTGTTTGGATTTTTGTTGCTAGGGCATTCAAATATTCTTCTTCCTTAGCAACCTTTCGCTCTTTTAATCAACTCATAGACTCCATCCACTCAAGGATAAGGCACTGACCCTCCTTTGTTGGTGATCGCTTTAACTTTGATCCATAAATTTTGCCCTTCTTCCTTTCTTACCTAATTTGGCCCTTTTAAGATCAAGAATTTGTACGGAAGAGGAATTTTTGGTGTTGGAGAGTATAAATGCCAAGAGGATAATGGTTGACACAAAATCCCTTATTTTGGTAGGCATTCGCTTCAATTTCATCCATACATTTCTTTGCCCTAGTTTCTAGCCCCAAGTTAACCCTAGTTTGGATTTAGCTTCAACTTGGGTGATTCTTGAAGGTTTCATGTGCCTTTGTTTTGTTGAAAATCATTTTTGGAAACACTTTCTTAACATCTTGACCTTGGACCTTCAACTCTCAATTGATCAATAAAAAACCCTACGTCTTGTGCATGCCCAAATAGGCCTATATCAAGAAAGTGAATGGCCTCCTATTAGAGCCTTGAGCCTAAATTGTGTCTTTCTTGGATAGGGCCTCCATAAGTCACCTTGTACCCGAACCCTAGAATATTTATTGGATGACCTTCTCATGTATCGAGACTCCTCCTGGTGGAAATTTGTAAAGTGTAGTGGGTTTTGGTTGTGGTGACAATGGGCCATGTTACCCACCAAAAGTGTGTGACCCCATAGGAGAATTTTCTCCTAGATTTGTCTTCAGCCAAAAACCAACAACCCTTGACAACCACTAGTGTAGCCGATATATTGTGTTGTTTGATCTCCCCTCCCTGAGCCAATCATATGTCCCCTTGTCCATCTGTCAAGAGCGTATGTTTGAAGATTTGCCATCCAATCCTAAAGGTATGTTTTGTATTTCATTATGCAATTGATTGCTTATGCCTTTTTTTCCTTGGGCGTGGATTATTTGGTGACTTGGAAGGACATGTTTTGACTGTAGTTTGGTTCCCTCACCTTAAATGGGGGGTTAATCCTCAATCCTAGCCCTGTGGGATCTCCCCTATTGACTTATAGCTTCAGGAAGCACACTAGGGAAACCCCAATTTTGGTACTGCGGTCCCATTTTACCATTTCTCATTTTTCACTCCCCTTTGCACATTACAAGCCCTATTTCATCATCTTCTCTCTCCGGGTCAACATGATCGTTGCATCCACAAGGCTTTGGTACAACACCCCTCCCATGTCCACATGTTTGGGTTGGGCCTGGAAATGTTGCCTCAGAGGTTGATGCAACTAAAAAAAGTTAAAAACATAACATGGCCACAAGAAAGAAACAAAAGAAAAGAATATTATAAAATGCAATAGATGGTCAGCACATTATATTAGTGCGTCGACAAAAGCCAAACATGAGCTCTACCCCTTCATTATGGTCATCACCCTGGTTCCTAGGGCCCTGTTGTCGCTCAAATTGTGCAGGCATGGTGCGACAATGATCATGGCAGGGGTTGTCACTCTAATGCCCGCCCTCTTCATTCTAGCTGTCTCTAAACAACTGGCTATGGGGGGTAGTCCCTATGGAATGTGAGAATGCGAGATTTGTTGGCAACCAACAAATCTAGGAGACACAACTGAATGTCCTAGCCACTTGGTGGATTTAGCAAGTTTTAAAGATCAGATTAGATTGTTGTGTGAGACTAGTGCCTTATGGAGTCAAATATTTGTTTTGTATCAATTAAATACCAAATGAACGAACAATTGTTGCTTGGAGATACTCTGCTATCGAAAGAAACAAAAGAAAAGAATATTATAAAATGCAAAGGATGGTTGACACATTATATTACCGTGTGGGCAAAAGCCAAACATGAGCTCTACCCCTTCATTATGGTCATCACCCTGGTTCCTAGGGCCCCGTTGTCGCTCAAATTGTGCAGGCACGGTGCGACAATGATCATGGTAGGGGTTGTCACTCCGATCTCCGCCCTCTCCGTTCTAGCTGTCTCTTAACAACTAGCTATGGGGTCTAGTCCCTATGGAATGTGAGAATGCGATATTTGTTGGCAACCAACAAATCTGGGAGACACAACTGAATGGCCTAGCCACTTGGTGGATTTACTGAATGACCTAGCCACTTGGTGGAGTTAGCAAGTTTTAAAGATTAGATTAGATTATTGTGTGAGACTAGTGCCTTATGGAGTCAAATACTCGTTTTGTATCAATTAAATACCAAATGAACGGGTGAGCAGTTGTTGCTTGGAGATGCTCTGCTATCCTATATGCTATGCAAATCCTACAACCTAGGTGAGGTGCAAAGATTTTGGTTTATTTTAGTTAAATACCTAACCAGGTGAATCCTTTAATCCTTAACTGTTTTTAGGCTAGTCTCTAAGGTAAAGAGAGAAGTCAAGTCGAAGCAAGCAATGACTTGGTTAACGATACCTCCCCTCGAAATCTAACTACTCGGTGCCTCCAACGCTGCAGAGACTGTGGCTCTGATGACTGCAAGGTCACCTTGTTAACCACTAGAGAGGGTCTATCCTTCGCAAGCTACAAGAACAAGGGTGGCCCTACTTTTCTATCAACCAAACTTATGCTTGGAGGTTAATTAATTAATGCAAGATTATGCCTAAAATGCAAATGCAAGATGATTAATGATTAAGTGCTTCTTAGGGTGATATTATTTAATGTTCTTCAAGTACTTAATCACAAATGCTCTTTAGATATGACAAAAGAGTACTTAAATGACGAATGAAGGATAATCTCAACGACAAGATAGGGTGCTCAAATTCAACAGTGCCCAAAAGATATATTCAATGTAACCAAGAGATAATTTCTCAAGCACTAAATAAAAGACAAGATTAATTCTCTCTATAACAATTCACCAATATGTCAAAGATAGAATTAGATTATGACAAAAGAGTACTTAAATGACGAATGAAGGATAATCTCAACGACAAGATAGGGTGCTCAAATTCAACCGTGCCTAAAAGATATATTCAATGTAACCAAGAGATAATTTCTCGAGCACTAAATAAAAGACAAGATTAATTCTCTCTATAACAATTAACCAATATGTCAAAGATAGAATTAGATTATCACAACAGATCAACCATGAACAATAAATCAATAACAATAATGATGAATAAGAAAAATTAGAGCAATATTACTAAAAGAACATTATTTGAGACAATGCAAGAATGAAAAGGGCACCAATAAACAATTGCTCAAGTGATTGACAATTTAGATGATTTATGTTCTTTAAACACAATTAGCAACTCTCGAATTTAAGAAAAGATGATTTATGTTCTTTAAACACAATTAACGACTCTCGAATTTATGAGAACAAATTATCACACTGCCAATTTCATATAGAACAATTAGATCTCCAATGTTAATGTGAAAGAACAAGAAATACGAATATGCCCAAGTCCAATGACTAATTCAAACAATATTAACCATTCAAGAAGATATTAGATCTTGAGATTAATTTGGCAAGTGCTTTTATGAGTGAGTTATTTAGTGCAAAGATCTCTAATGCTAATGTGAAAGAAAAAGAAATGTGAATATGCCCCCAGTCCAATGACTAATTCAAACAATATTAACCATTCAAGAAGATATTAGATCTTGAGATTAATTTGGCAAGTGCCTTTATGAGTGAGTTATTTTGTGCAAAATTATAATCCCTTAGATTATGAAACTCACAAGGACAACAATGTGTTAGTATTCAACGACTTAACCAAAACAATGTGTTAGTATTCAACAACTTAACCAATTGTCAAATGACTTCAAAAATCCAATGTTATCAATATTAACAATTCTTTCCACAATATGTTATGCTTATCAATGGAGCATTAACCAATGTTAGGAACCTTCATGTAACTTATTCTCAAACTTTCCAAATTAATCCAAATACTTGAAGATGACTTGATGACTTGATGAGAGCACATTAAAATGCAATCAATGAGAAATGCCTATGAGTGCAAGAGAAAAATGTACGCAAGATGCAAATGAGGCAGCCAAGGAAAGACTAGAAGGTAGCCGAATCAAGCTACTTTGTCAACACAAGATTGTAAATAGTGAGGCAAGGGAAACCAAGAGATAAATGCTTACTTGAGTTTAGGATCTTTTTCCAATGTCCTTGTTATTTATGATCAGAGTTTATGATGCTTTGGAAACAATGTGACAGTCATAAAAAAATGATAAAATATGCTAAACAATGATTTATCAATTGATGCAATGACTTGCTAATGTATTTAGGTGACTTATTAGTTACATTTATGCCACTTAGATGAGTTTTATACCACTGTAAGCAATGATCAAAAGCTGCTAGTAAAACAGAGATAAAAATGAGGGTTTGAGGAGGAAAACCAATAGGCTTTTAAGCCTTGAAAATGACTAGCTTGCCTAAAACTCTACCAATGAATTGGCCTCCTGCAACCACAATTGTTACCTCAAAACTCTCTTAAATATCTCTGTAACCACAAAGTATTAGTGATAAAAAACTCAATGATAATCCAAATGATGATTGAAACGAGGCAATGAGGGATGGAAGAACGCAAAGATGACAGTTCGAGGCCAACACTAGGCCTAGAGGAGGGTAGTGGCTTGGGTTTCAAGGCCTAATATTCCTGCCATAGCTAGGAAGTAGGCCAATAGGCTTGCCTTTAAGGGTTAGAAAATCCTGCGGCACTTAGGGCACACCTCCAAGGGTATGCCACAAGGCTAGATGAGGCTGCCGCTACGGGAAATGAGGCCTTAACGCCTGCGGTAGAGGGAGATAGGGCTGCCGAGAGGCAACAGAGGAGGAGAAGGGCTCACAGAGGAAGGGCGAAGGTCAATGGAGGGGAGATTAGGCCACAAAGGAAGGGTTAGAGGCCTAGAAAGGCCTGCGACTAGGGCTATCAGCCGTTAAGGGCTGACAACAAGGGAATATGAGGTCACAACAAGGGCTTCAAGGCAGAATTAGGCCAACGAATCACCAAGGAGGGCTAAAGAAGTTGCGACAGTGGTATGAGAGGGTTACAAGGCTTAAAAAAATTTCGGATCCCTTGCAAAATCTCTAAGTTTAACTTAGATCTTCAAAAATCGCCACAAAATCGTCTTTGAGGGCTAGTGGCTTGCCTTCTTGCTTGTGTGTTGATCTTGGATGGAAGCTATAGGCTAGATCTTGCCTCCCTAGGCCTAGATTTGCCTCAAAACCCCAACGATTTCGTTCAAGAAGGCTAGACATCTCACTTGGGTGAGAGAAACCCTTCAAACCCTAGATTTAGGGCTAGGCTCTTCCACAAAATTCGAATCATCTTTGATGGCTTGAGAATTCATCTGCACAAATGAAAGAAAAATTTCCCAAAAACCCAAATATATACAAAAATTGGAAAAATCCCAAAACTCCAATTGCTGCAAACAAAGGTTATAAATAATTTACAAAATTATTTTACAAAAAATTACTTACAAAATATTTACAAATATATAATGTTTGTAAATTACAAATTTCCCAAAAACCCAAATATATACAAAAATTGGAAAAACCCCAAAGGTTAGAAATAATTTACAAAAAATTACTTACAAAATATTTACAAATATATAATGTTTGTAAATTAAAAATTTCCCAAAAACCCAAATATATACAGAAATTGGAAAAACCCCAAAAATCCAATTGCTGCTAACAAGGGCTAGAAATAATTTACAAAATAATTTTACAAAAAATTACTTACAAAATATTTACAAATATACAATGTTTGTAAATTAATTTATTTGAGAAATAAATTCTGAATAATGGCAATGGATAAATGTATTTTTCGAAAGGTTAGAATATTGGATAATTTACAAAATTATTTTACAAAAAATTACTTACAAAATATTTACAAATATATAATGTTTGTAAATTATTTTTTTGAGAAATGAATTCTGAATAATGGCAATGGATAAATTTATTTTTTGAAAGGTTAGAATATGGGCCACACACCCTTTTGCAAAGTTAGAATTGTTAGTTTTTGGTAGGGCATCAAATGTGCTCTAGCCTTGAAAATTGGTGGAGAGGCTAAGGTGTTGATTTGGGGTAGCATCGGATGTGCGCTAGCCATGAAAATTGGTGGAGAGGCTAAAGCACATGAGATCTCCAAGACTCAGAAATTGTTTGGGCAGATTCTAACCGGTTTGGGAGATATTAAAATAATTAATATTTTTAATGGAGTTCCTAAGTCTAAACTTAGGAAAAATAAAATATTAATGGGTATTAATGTAAAACTGGGTCAGAAGGTTCCAAAAGTCATGGATCAAGCCAAATCTAATCTTAGCTGTTGATTAGAGATGTAATCTCAGTCGTTGAAGGACTAATAGGAAAAGTATAAGAGGAGGCCTGAGGGTCAGTTGAAAGATACACCAGAGTGCTCAGTCATTCGATATACTAGAGCGGGGTTTGCTAAGTAAAGTCGAATCAGTGATCAGCAGCGAGGGGTAGTAGTGATTGGAGTCCGCTCTAGGAAACTATACAAGTTCAATTTTCAGTTGGTAGGAGCATTGGTGAGTAGCACATCTAGTAGCACTCATAGTAGTACCACCAACAATAGAGACTTGTGCGAGTTATGGCACCGGAGGATGGCGCATATGAGTCATGGAACTTTGAGAGTACCAAGGGAGATTACTACTAGAGTTCCTGATTTCAGTGTCGAGCATTATGAGGTCTGCAAAGGGTGTGTTGTGGGCATGTACACCAAGTTACCATTCCTAGCGGACAACAGATCTACATGTATACTAGACTTGATTCATACTGATGTTAGTGGCCATATGTCTCATGTGCCTTGGGGTGGTTATGAGTATTATGTTATACTCATTGATGGCTACTCTAGGAGGACTTGGATATATTTCGTAAAGACCAAGGATGAGGTCTTCAGTCGCTTTAAAGATTTCAAAGCGTTTGTGGAAACGCAAACATGTAGGAAGATTCAGGTCTTGAGGTCAAACAATGGTGGTGAGTACACCGATGACGAGTTTTTTGACTTCTATGCACAGGAGGGCATTAGGAGAGAGTTCACGGTGCCTTACAACCCCCAGCAAAATGTTGAAATTTCTAAGTATTACTTGTTAGAAATTTTTCTATATTCTCTGGTTTATTTCGTCTACTTGTTTAATTACTAACAAGTTATTTAACCATATAAATACTGAAATAAACACAATATAGTCTCAACCATCTACAGATCAACAACTAAAAGAAATGAACAAACACACAATGGACACTGTTATTTTTGGACAATCGTCACTGAAAAACCCAACTTGGGAAAACCGTGCAGCAGTTATGAGGGTTTTATTATTGAGCAACTCTTCTTGAGTACACTGGGTCCCAAACTGGCTCACTCGATAGAGAAAATAATCTGGCAGTAATACCTCTCTTCGGAAGCAAATATTCTGAAAGTTTGCTCCACGAAACCCTCTCTAGCCCACTCTAAAGCATTGTGTCAGTACTCTTGGCCTCAACGTCAGCCCTTTGAGGCTCTTTGCAACCTTTTTGGCCTTTTGCGTCACTTTTGTAGCCTTTGCGTCAAGCACGCAGGCCATTTTGGCCTCTGCGCAATCGCTACTGGCCTCTGCGTGGCTTCCTCTGGCTCTGCGTCTGCCTCTCTTCCTTTGCGTTGGTCTTCCGGAACTATCTCTGCCTCTTTGACTTGTACTCACTACCCCTCACTTCAACTCTGATCACTGGTTCGATTTCTCATAGCAAACCTCGCTCTAGAAAATCGAACTGGCTGATCACTCTGGTGTATCTCCAACTGACCCTCAAGCCTCCTCTTATATTTTTTCTGTTGAGTCTTCAATGACCGAGATTACATCTCTAATCAACGACTAAAATTAGATTTGGCTTGATCCATGTCATTTAGAACCTTCTAACCTAGTTTTATATTAATACCCATTAATTTTTTTATTTTCCTATGTTTAGACTTAGGAACCCATTAAAAATATTAATTATTTTAATATCTCCTTCACCGGGCAGAATTTCCCCAAATCATTCCTGGGTCTTGGAGATCTCATGTGGTTTAGCCTCTCCACGAATTTTCATGGTTAGAGCACATCCGATGCTACCTCAAATCAACACTCCATCTTAGCGAGGAATGTGCTCTAGTAATGCTCCATCATGGAGCATCACCCTTATCATTCGACACCGGTACTTGTGTTGATGCTTGGCCTTCCTGTCCAACATCCTCTACACTGCTATGTCTTGTATTGTTGCCCATGGCTCTACCACTGCCACTGCTACATCTGTACGACAACTCTTCATTCGTGCTGTTGCTGGTCCTTCCTCCAAACACTACATCTGCACTGCAACCCTCTCTCCTCATGTCGCATTGTGCTGCCCATGGCGCTACTGGCGCTACTGCTACACTGCAACTCAGTTATTGAGACGATGGTAACTGATCTACCCAACTACTAATATCCTTATCAGGCTATAAATCCTCCTGATGCTGAAGCTCTCTTTGCGCCATCCTATGCTCCCTTTGCTATCTCTGCGCTGCTGCAATAACTCTGTGCCTCTCGCACTACTCCAAACCTCTCTGTGCCTTCCTGCATTGCTTCAACCTCCTTTGTGCCTCTCGCACTATTGCAACCCTCTCTGCGCTGCCAGGGACTACTGCACTCTAGCACTCTTTGTCGCTCCATCCGCATTCGCTTCTACCAACATCCGCCATCCTGCTACTGTCACTTCGAGGCCCCCGTAGCTGGATATGATCCAAGAGTTTGGGTACCTCAAGGATCCTGCCCTTCATCGCATGTAGTCTTCGTGACTACAGCTCGATGTCTCCCCACCTCTTCTCTAGAGGTACATGAGCACTCATGGCACAATCATCATCATCCTCTACCTCCTTTTCAGCCTTCGTTGGCACTGCCTTGGAGTCAAACACCTTTCCTTTATTCTTCTTCCTGGGACATTGGTTTGCATAATGGCCCAGCTCCCCACAGTTGAAGCACTTAATCTTGGAGAGGTCCATTTTCGTCCTCTTCCCTTGCTGCCTCGTAGATGCTAGAGCTGCACCCTCTTCCTCCTATTTCTTGACCCGGGCTCCTTTGTTGCTACTTCCCATCTTGGTTAGCCGTCTGATCTCTTCTTAGCGAAGAGCTGGCCGCAATTCTTCCCATCTTGGAAGATTTGCTCTGCCCAAAATGCTTTGGACAAACGTCTCCCACTCCTTGGAGACTGCGTTCAGGGTAATCGTCATCATTAACTCTTGATTTGGCGTGGCCCCTATGGAAGTCAGTTGGTCTCGGATCTCCTGCAACTTGCTGAGAAAGTGATCTATCTGCTCCCCCTTTTGCATCTGGTACGACCGCAACCGATTCTCCAGTAGCATCTTCCTTTGTCATCAAGTGCCTTGATACAATGTCTTCAAGGTATCCCACATTTCCTTTGTCGTCTCCTTCTTGACAATACGCTGGACCACATGATCCTTAACCGCATCAAGGATTTTATGCATTTCACCTTGGCCATTGCATCCTCATACTTTTCATTTTCTCAGCTGAGTCGACTGGTATAGCCATGGTTCGCAAGGCGAAGGCCTTGATGCGATGTCTATCCAGAACAGACAGGATCCTGGGTTGCCAGATGACAAAGTTGGATGCCCCGTCCAACCTATCCTGATCCCTCAGTCCGTTCATGGCCATCTCTTTGCTCTTCTTTTCGACTCCTTTGAGTCTCTACTTCCCTCCTGGAAGTTCTCTCTTCGACTCCCTTTGAGTCTCTACTTCCCTCTTGGAAGTTCTCTACTAGACTCCCTCTGAGTCTCGATTTCCCTCCTGGAAATCCTCTTGCCAACAGTCGCACCTCTCCGATCTCCTATGCTCCTACAACACTGATTTGGATTTCTTGGCTAGAAATCCGCCTAGGTAGTGACTCCCTCTACCTTGGTTTTGTTTCGTTAGGTACTGTTCTGCTTCGACAACAACAACACCCCACCAACTTCACTCTTTGCAATCTGCCCACAACTTTCCCTGCCCCAACAACTGAAGAACTGAGCCTCTAAGCTCTGCCTAATCTCGGCAAGGCTAATTTGCTCTCCTGGCCAACTTCGTTAACCCTCCTGGTCTCTGCGTGGCTCTTTGTGAGCCTCTTCTTCCTTCCTCTGCCTCTACGCTGGCCTCTCTCTGGCTCGAACTGATGACGCAGACTCTGCGTCAACCCTTCTCTGCTGCTTTTTTCCTAGGAACAACTTCTCTCACTTGGAACAACTGTTTCTGCTACAAATTCTCTGATTCAGCTGGCGCCTTCAGCTCTCTTGTGATCTGCAACCCTCTGATACCATGTTGAAATTTCTAAGTATTACCTGTTAGAAATTTTTCTGTATTCTCTAGTTTATTTCGCCTACTTGTTTAATTACTAACAAGTTATTTAACCACATAAATACTGAAATAAATACAATATAGTCTCAACCATCTATAGATCAACAATTGAAAGAAATGAACAAGCACACAAGGGACATCGTTATTTTTTAACAATTGTCCCTGGAAAAACCCAACTTGGGAAAACCGGTGCAACAGTTCTGAGGGTTTTATTATTAAGCAACTTTTCTTGAGTACACTGGGTGTTAAACTGGCTCACTCGACATAGAAAATAATCTGGCAGTAATACCTCTCTTTGCAAGCAGATATTTTGAAATTCTGCTCCACGAAACCCTCTCCAGCCCACTCTAAAGCACTGCGTCACCCCTCCTAGCATCTGCATCAACCTGAAACCCTTTGCGTTAGCCCTCTGAGGCTCTGCACAACCTTTTTGGCCTTTTGTGTCACTTCTGCAGCCTTTGTGTCAAGCACGCATGCCCTTCTAGCCTTTGCGTAGTCACTGCTGGCCTCTGCGTGGCTTCCTTTGGCTTTGAGTTTGCCTCTTTGCCTCTACGTTGGTCTTTCGACACTATCTCTGCCTCTATGATTTGTGCTCACTGCTTCTCACTGCAACTCTGATCACTGGTTTGAGGCGGAGAGGGCCTATTGAAGATCACGAGAGTATGATGAGAGAGAGTCACAGACTTCTCCTCAGCAGGGAGGTCATGTACAGGGAGCAGAACCTTAGGGTTCTGTATCGACTGGTAAAGGAGGTAATTTAGTGTCATTGACATCCGGGGCACCAGTGGTGAGTTCACTGAGCACTTCTTTAGGGAGTCCACTTGTACAAAGTTCACATGGCACTTCAGCTGACACAGGCATAGTTGCCAGTACAAGTTCTTGAGGATAGGGGATGGTCCTGGCACACCAAGGTCAGTTGGCAGACCTTCATGTTCACCAGATTGGGGGGCAGAGGATGAGGTTTCCTATGGGGAAGCTTCTTCAGGGAAGAGGAGGCCCAAGTGGCTTCAAGGCACCTTGAAGGAAGCAGAGTCTGTTGGTCCTCCGAAGAGGGTGAACAAGGAGAGTGTGCCACCTCAGCGGTTTTGCAGTTATGTAGCCAAGGCTACCAACATTGTTGACTCTGAGCCTACTAGCTATGAGGAGGCTGCCAACTGGGAGGTATGGAGAGAGACTATGGTGGAGGAGTATGCCTCTATCATTAAGAACAATGTCTGGGAAGTGGTGCCTAGGCCTGAGGGCAAGTCTGTTGTGACTTCCTGGTGGCTCTACAAGATCAAGCATGCTGTGGATGGTAGCATTGAGAAGTTCGAGGCGAGGTTTGTGTCTAGAGGGTTCTCACAGATAGAGGGAGTTGACTATGATGAGACCTTCGCTCGCGTAGTTCGGTACACTTCTATCCTATCCCTTATTTCTATTGCTGCAGAAATGGGTTGGTAGGTCTATCAGATGGATGTGAAGACGACATTTTTGAACGAAGTTATAGAGGAGGAGGTGTATGTTGAGCAGCCACAGGGCTTTGAGGTACTTGGGTGGGAGACCCATGTATGCCTGTTGAGGTGAGCACTCTACGGACTTAAGCAAGCTCCAAGAGCTTGGGATTCAAGGATTGATACTTACTTGCAGCAGATAGGTTTCACAAAGAGTGATGCAGATTTGAACCTATACTACCTTGTTGTAGGGGATGATCCTCTCATTCTTGTGTTGTATGTTGATGACATGTTCATTACTGAGGCAGATAGACTGATTAGTGGTTGCAAGGAAGATCTTGCCATGGAGTTTGAGATGAAGGACATTGGGCTGATGCATTACTTTTTGGGGCTTGAGGTGTGGCAGGAGGAGGGGCATATCTTTCTGGAGTAGGGGCAGTATGTTGTGGATGTGTTGAGCAGATTTCACATGGCAGACTGTAGACCCATGTCTACACCTATGATCACCCACTGGAAGAAACTTCATGCTTCAGATTCTAGTTTGGTGGATCCCACGTTGTATAGGCAGCGTATCGTGTCCTTGATGTATTTGGTCAACACTAGGCCAGATATATGCTTTTGCACTGAACACACTTAGCCAGTTCATGGTTGAGCCTAGAAGGGTGCATTGGGTAGCTGCAAAGCACATTCTTCGCTACGTGCAGGGGACTGTTGATTATGGTTTGGACTATAGGCGGGGAGATGGAGTGAGGTTGGAAGGTTACACATATTGAGATTGGGTAGGTTGTGCTTTTGACAGGAAAAACACTTCAAGGTGTTGCTTCGGATTGGTTTCGACAGTTGTGTCGTGGTTCAATCGAAAGCAAAAGTCAGTTGCTTTGAGCTCTTCTGAGGCTGAGTATATGGTTGCTAGCCAAGCTAGTTGTGAGGCCATTTGGCTTCGCAAGTTGTTGTATGGCCTATTTGATCAGGAGTTGAGACCGACAATTATTCATTGTGATAAATCAGAGTTGCATTAAACTCACGGAGAATCCAGTGTTTCATGACAAGTCAAAACACATTGACATTAGATATCATTTCATCAGGGACTATGTTCAGAAGGGGGCAGTGAAGCTGGAGTATATATCAACAGATGAGCAGGTGGTCAATTTTCTCACGAAGTCCTGGCCAAGAGGCAAGCATGTCCATTTCATGGACAAAATGGGTGTGGTGAGAAACACTTTCCTTGGTAAGAGGGAGTGTTGATTTTTAATGTACCTTGGGCAAGTGGTTTCTCATGGGTTAGTTTCTACCTAGGGAAAAGTGTCCAAAAATAATTCTTTTCCTAAGTGTGACTATAAATGGTAAAGTCAATGTTAAATTATAAAGTGAAAAGTGACTTTAGACATAAAGTACAATGTTGGTACTTTATTTAATGGGTGAGTAAAAAAAAGTGAGAATTAAATGCACATTTATTCTCATCCCTTGATCTAAATGAATCTGAACCATTAGATCTTAGGGCTGCTCAGAATTTCATTTAGGGAAACAAAAGGGGGAAAAGAAAAGAGAGACTGCATTCATTATTCATGAGTAGGTTGGAGAAAGGAGGCTGAGAGTTGGAGAAAAGTTCTGAAGGAGAAATTTGTTGCAGCATGTTGAAAGAGTGATTTTTGGGCAAAGCTGGGCATGGAAATCAAGGCATAGAAGACAACATAAGGTACAATATGAACAACATTGAATACTGTGAGCACACCGTTCGAGAGAAATTTTTGATTTTATTTTTTTGGAAACAAAGTTGTACAGTGTGTACAACGGTACAGAAATCTGTACAGTCCATACAGTTGTATTCGTATAGTAAATATTTTCAGCTTCAAGTGGGCAAGAAAATCAAGGCAAAGTGGGCACGGTTTTCAAGGAGTTTTGGGCTGAGGAGATAAGTTGTATTTTGTTGTTTTGTTTTGTCTGCAAATGTATTTTTCCTGAACTTGAAAGATAAATAAATTTGAAGAGCTCGTTAATAGGTTTTCCCTGGAGAAAATTGAAGGGGTTTTGCTTGGGTCTAAGTTGACAAAAAATCTATGTATTTTTATGTGTCGCTGGTTTGTTTATGTCCATATTTATTTTCAGCACGTGTTGACAGTCCCATGTGTTTTAATGGGAAAATTTCATTTCCAAAATTCTATATGTTGAATGTATGTTTATGGGAAAGGGCATTTAATTGAATGGGATTGATAAGGTGAAACTAAAACCGGGTTGGGATTGTACGAAATTTTTTTTTGTCATCAAATTTCAACAATAGTTTCCTTTCAAGTTGAAGCTTGACAAATATCTAGTTAGAGTTGGTTGAGGTAGGAGCCTCTTGTGGGTTGTAGCCTACATAAACATGTGGGAGTTGGAGCTTCCTTGCATGTTGCAGCGTGCAAAAAATGTACGTAGCAGCCTCCTGTAGGTTGGGGCCTACAAGAAATCAGATGTAATAAGGAGTAAGAGCTTGCCTTTGCATCACAACAACAATAAAATCATGGTTTTCTCCCTTTATGGGTTTCCACATATATCTGGTCTCAATGTGTGCTATTATTATGTGTTCATGTATTTGGTTTGTGGTTTGCTTACTACTTGCTGATCACATATTCAAGTGCTGGTTATTATTTGTTAAGTTGCTCATGTTATGTATCAGTTAATGATATCAATGAAAAGAAATTTAATGTCCATGTATATACTAAACTCATTCACCGCCCTTCTTAGTTTAGTCAAATTTTCAACAAGGGCAACTAGAGAAGACCTGGCAACTAGAGAAAACCTCAAAGCAGTGGCATGCCAACTCGCTCTTCAAGGAAATCACCCTAATGCAATTTGCATTAGGCCCTAGGAGATCGTCTAGGGTTAGGGAAAAATGGGAAAAGTCAAAGAAAAGGTTTTGAAGGTGATCAACTGGGAGTAGGATCCAATGCCTTGACAATTGAGAGAAATGGAGTCAAGATTGGCCTTGATGAAGGACCTTCGCTCTAGAGCCTTATGCAAATTTTTGCTATTTGTAATGAGGCAGCGACCCAACAATAAGGAATTTACACTTCGATTTGCAAAAGATGATGAGTTTCAAGGTTTTCTAACAACACAAGCCCCTAGGAACATTTATTCACTATACCAACATATAATGCATGCAGTACTTCAAAATCCCAATGATTTCATGAATTCACATTTCAATTAGGGCAGATTAAGATTTGACAAGATACTCCATTACATTAATCATATAACAATAGCAAAGAAACATCATTGAAATAAAACTTACAAGGTATAACGAATATATCCATCCATCATTTTTGTATTTAGAAGCTCGAAGACAAGAATAACAAAAATCCAAACATCAAAATGCATCAACAAGATCCAATTTCGTCTATCAATTGTAGGTCTGGGATTCTTTTTTCGAGGGAAAATCCCAATCCAAATGATGATGATTTACAAATGAGGCTTACCTTTGTTTATGAGTCTCAAGGGGTTTGATTTAGTCTAATTAGCCTAATAAATCCCTAAAAACACTTTAATGTGCAAAATAAGAATCTAATTGGTGAGAAGCCCACCAAATAGCCTAACAGTACTAAACAAGCCTTCCCCATGAGGTCAAAATGATAGAAAAATGGTGCAATGGGGTTGTTGGAAGGCCTAGATAAGTTCTCCATGTGCCAAGATGAAGAGGAGGGGTCTCGTAATGAGACCAAGGGCTTGGCCCCTTGGTTTCCAAGCAAAACATCTGTGGTGCCTCAAAGTGGTTGTGGGGCACAGTGAATGGTCTCATGGGTCTCCAACTGGATCAAGCATGTTGATACTCCATCAATAAGAGCTAAGATGATGATACAATCCCTCCCATGTCTCTTCGAATGAGATAACACCCCATTTGGGCCTTGGATCAACTGCCAAGTGTTTGGTGCTTATGTGTGGTCGACTGGGCAATGTGGTCCAAGCACATCATCATCTCTGTAGGGATACTTTGACACATTTTCACTCAAAATAAATTATTTTGACACTTTACAAAATGCCCAATAGGGTTTATTACCTGTGACAATGACTGTTTTGACTCTTGATGACCGTGACAAATCCTAGAAGCACATAATGGGTGCTTAGACCTAAATCAAATTGACTTTGAGCATGTAACCCTATGCTATTATAAAAATGACAATAATTTTTTCTCTTTAACATCAAATACATAAAATCAATAGTACATGAGATATTATGAAGACCGAACCTAGTTACATATTTCAACACTCCCTCTTAACTAGGGAGGTATATTGATGGAGCATGCACATTCTCATACTGATGAATTCTTATAAGAAGAGTTGAGTTGGTAAACCATCTCGTAAGCTATTTTTTTCAACTTATGTTAGTGCATCTCATCATATCAACCAACATTTTCATATAACAAGGCCTTGACTAACAACTCTATCTCTCCACTAGATTAGAACACAATGCCGTGGAGACAATGATTTATAGACACCTTCATCATTGTCTCTCAAGGAACATACCCCATCCATATGTTCACAAGGTATGTTCTTTTAGTACTATTCCCCTCTTCGATTTACACATCCTCAAGGAATCTCCTCTTCAACTACTCTTGCCTACTGAATTCCCTACCTCATCCTCAAAGAGTATTGGTTCCCGAAACTACTTCTATCCTCAATAAGTATCAGTCTCAGATGCTTACCCAATCCTCCATTATTTCTTGATGATGTGAAGACAAGAATGATGTGTTTATTTCTCCCTCTGAACTAGGGAAGATCTACTCATTTTTTTACGTGAAAGGAATATACTCAAGCTCCCTCTTAACTTGGGACTTGTTTTCAAGAACAACTATCTATTCTTTCGTGGAGATCATGGTAATATCAGCTGCTTGTACTATGTAGGGCTCCTCTTTTTGCATCATCATGTCATGAATAAACTTCAACTTCTACATCATGGAGTTATCTTCTTCTATAACCTTTTGATAGGGCTTTGGCCATCTTCTACATCACTTTCCCTTTTTCTTTTCAATGAAACATGGTGTTAAACCAAGTAATGCTAGTCATGTCATCCTTCTTTTCATCGGAAAGTGACCTTCTTTATCATCATCTGTGTATTTTTCATACTGCTATTTCTTCCAAGTCATGTTATTTTCAAGATCATCCATCCAATTTTATGTGTACTAGTTCTAGATGTAGTTCTACAACTTTTTGCCAGGCAACCCTTTTTTCCAATCTAACCAGATGCTTGATTTAAAAAATAATAAGTGAACTTCAAAGATAGAATTACCTCTTTAAGATGGACCTTTGTCATAACATTTATTTCTGCAACATCAACATCCTTTTGTATACTCTACGAATTTGTCTCCAAGACACCCATTGCCAAGTTTTTCCTTCTTCGTTATATTTATTAGTCTTCATAACTTCATGGAGATGTCATAGTTAATCCTTCTTATTGTTATCAGAGGTTAATTACTCATCTCATCTATGTAGCTATAGATACATCTTCACAAACTCGCTTCCTCAAGATTTCTGTACATAGCTCCTTCTGTATAGGAACAATTGTTGCATGTCTTCTCATATTTTTCAAGAGATCATATCATGTAGAAGAGTTCAAGGCATAATAAGCATATTGTATTTATGCCTTCATGTATCATCCATAAAGAAGAGTTCATTCTTCTTCAATCATGCTTATGAGATAAAGTATTTCAATCATTTTCTTCTGCAACAAAGTGACGACATGACTTTGTCTATCTATCAAAAGGTTACTAAATTTATGCACACCTCTTCTTTTATGTGGTCATCTAGACTTCCCTTAGCAGTTTCCTTTTCCCTTGCTTGAAGATGGAAAAATACTTTACTAAATTACCATGTTGCACATTTCTGTCATCATATCTTCATCCTTCCAAATTGTGGATCCCACACTAGGTGGAATGTAAACTGTCTATGTATCACTTGCTTCTTTAAGGGGAGGTGAACCTTTCCAACAAAGATTCTAATGGAGGATCTTGATGATCCTTTTTCTGCAAATGCTTCTTTCTGATGATGATGAGGTGTGATCAGTTCTGATCTTCCTATCTTGCTAGATGACTGCTTCAAATTACAAACCAACTATTGCTTCTAATAGTGATGCCATCTTAATCATTGCTACAATGCATCTTATCATAACTATAATGCTTCCTGCCATGACTGAAAATGACCTTAATATGTGAGAGACCTTTAGTAGTAAAGGTCTTTAATTTCTTCCTTCTTTTTTTTTCTTCTCTTCCAGTTCTTCTACTTCTTTGGTCACATGAGCTTCACTCCTTTCTTTCCTCTTCTTGTTGCCCTTCATGAGTTTAGGGCAATTCCTCTTGTAGTGCCCATATTCATTAGATTCATAACATTGAAGTTTAGACATGTTAACTTTCTTTTGAAATTTCTTACGAGGCTCAAATTTTCCAAACCTTCCTTTCTTCCTTAAGATAGCTGGAAATGCTTAAGACTACTCATTAGATTCAACATCCTCCTTTGATTTTAATCTTGATTCTTCAACTTTGCATAATGCCCATAAATCATTGAATGGCGTAGCTTTGTTTGCATAGATGCTTGATATAATGTTTCTCCATTCATTTGGTAGTGCATTGAGTACACATGTAGTCATTTTTGGATCTGACATTGTTTCTCCTAGCTCTTGTAGTTGATCTTAAATTTGTGATACCTTCATGAGATATGAAGCTACTCCTTCCTTTACCACTTTCATTTTGTATAATTCGGTTCTCAAGGATATTATTTCCCCAACTGTACTTACAGAGTACAAATCTACTAAGTTGTCATAGATCTCTTTTGATGACTTCAATTTCGCTACAAATGGAATGAGTGAATCCTTGATAGATTCAGTGAGGATTTTTTGTGCTCTTACTTCTCCTTTCATGTATTTTGATAGTGCTTGAGATTGTTCTTGAGGACATAATAAAAAACTTCATTTTCTGCGAGAATCAAGTCTATTCTCTTCTTCCATGCAAGGTAGTTTGATGTCCCAACAATATATTGTTCTCCTTGCAGAAAGTCGTCATTTGATTTGTAAATTGAGACATGACTGTAAAGTACTTGTCAAATGAGGATGCCCCTTGATGATGGTGCCTTTCACTAGAGTAGCTGTTTTTCTTCAATATGAGGGAGATCACCTTCGATTCCTTTGATGATGATGAAGTTCTCTTCTTGGTTCCTTTGGATGATGATGTAGAATGTGGGAGGCTTCTTAAGAAGATTTAAATGTGAAAATTCGGAAAACCCCAAATCCTACTGCGACAACTGATTAAGTTTCTTCTATTTGTTAAATAAACTGAACAAATTATTTACTGTGTTTTATGGTAAATATCGAAACTAATACACTGCAACCTTCACAAATAATATATTGCAGAAGAAAAATAATGTTGGAAGAATAGATCCACACACACACAAGTATACAATTATTTTTGGACCAATGTCCCCAGAAAAACCCAACTTGGGAAAACCGGTGCAACAACTGAGGGTTTTAATTATTATGTAGTAGTAAATTTGAGTAGAAAACTATGGATGCTCAAATCTAGCAGTCCATATAGAGAAATGACTAATAATAATTCTAGTGAGAAAACCCCCATTGGCGATCTGACATTGACCTTGGCTCAAGATGAGTTTCTCTCTGCTGCCTTTGGGCAGTCCCTGTGCCAGCCTATGCAGTGTTGCGTCACACAAATCAGACCAACGTCTCTCTTGCTAATTGATCAACTACTGTTTGGAAGATCGATTCTCCTGGCCTCTGGGCTCCCACTCCGGCTTCTGGCACTTAATCATTACTTCTCCCTAGCAAAATACAGATTCCCCTTTGAAGCACTGTGTTGCCTCTATGTGGCACTCACCGCCTCTTTGCTATGCACTCATCAAACTGGAAAATCTACCTCTGGCCTTACTATTCCTGCCCCTCTCTTACTGCTTCGAGCTCACTAGCTCTCGCTTCGGCAACTCAACGCTGCTACTCTGGAGTTTGATTTTCTAGTAAATTTGAACTGCTGATGGCTCAAGTGTGTTCTCCAACCCCCTTCGAATTTCTTCTTATAATCTATCGTTGAGACATCAACGACCAAGATTAAAACATAATTGCTGTCTAAGATTAACTAGAACTCGATCCATGTCTTCTTCTAGAAGATTCTCGCCATGACTTAATTAATACCTTTTAATTAATCAAATTTCCTAAGTTTAGACTTAGGAAACATTAAAAAACGATAATTATTTTAATTAAGTTGTCTCTAGGTGGAATTTCCAAAAACAATTTCTGGGTTTTAGAGAATACATGTATTGTAGCCTCTCCACCAAATTTCATGGCTAGAACACATCCGATGCTACAAAAACTAACACTCCCTCTTAGCGAGGAATGCGTTCTATTGTTGCAACCCACTGAAACAACACCCTGTCTCTGCACCACCTCCTGTCATGCTACTGATGTCTGGTTGTTTGCTATTGTTGTAACTGCAACTGAAAAGCATCTAAAATACTGAATCAACTGTGATTAGTATGATGCATCTGTCACTTGAGTCCTAACTGCCGCTAAACTCTATGCTGCCACTGAAGCCTATGCGTTGCTGTTGACTTTGCTTTGTGCCAACTGCACAACTACCAACTCTGCGCTGCACTACCCAGTATCTTACTGCTATTAGACACTACATCTGTCACTCTGGCATCTGATCGCACCATCTGCCACTGATCCATCCTGCTACTGCATGTTATGGGCTCTTGTAGTGAGGTATCGATTCATGAGGTGGACCTCCTCAAGAATCTTGCCCATCTTGTAGCTCTTTGGGGCTACAAAACCAAATCACCCCACCTCACTCCTGGAGGTATATCAATGATCATGGAAAATTGTTCCTCCAATCGGAAGGACAACTTAGCAATCTCTACGAATGCAACTTGCTAATCCTGCTTCTCCTCCTTTTCCTTCTTTCTGAGAGGACATTGAGTGCTGTAGTGGCCAAGATCACCACATCTGAATCATTTGACCTTGGAAACGTTCTCCTTCCTCTTGTGCTGCTCCTGCTGCCCCTTTGATGTGAGGGCCACATTGTCCTCTTCCTTTGATGTGAGGGCCAACTTTGCACTAGTGGAGACACCTTTAGCCCAAAACAATTCCAAACAATGCTGGAATGCTTTGCAATTTCCTCTTCTCTACTCGCTGATCCTTAAGATCCCTTCGCACTGCTTTTACTTCAGACCTGTACCGTGCACTTTAGACTGTGATGACTACACATTTGCCTCTGAAATGAAGCCAAGTACTCCTATTTATAGTTGTTTGCCTCTGTAATTAGCCGACATGAGCGTATGTGAGCCGACATTTCCTTTGGAGGGTTTATATTATTTCTTTTTGAAGCTGACTTGAGGAGGAGACTTTGCTTGGTCTTAGAGGGCTAACTATACCATCTAATGACTCATACAAAATGTAATATGCCCACGAAGGGTCCTTCATACATGACTTTAACTTGATGTGACTTTATGACCAATTCTAAGGACTCACAATGGGAGTCATACTAAAAGTAAAATTCCTTGCTCTTGAAACCCATGAGACAAGCATTACAATAAAAAAATTATTTTTCTTATTTACATCAAATACTTAAAATCACAATTACACATGTCATTATGAAGACCGAATCTAGTTATGGTTTTCAACAATAGAGGAGCCTCCAACCACTATAAATAGCTGAGCATTCGACCTATTATGAGCCAATCAATCCATGAATTCGATTTGCACTTTTTCAAGTGAAAAAGGAAGTATGAAGAAGTCTAAAGAGTGGTCTTTATCATTACAAAGAAGAAATAATCATGTCAAAAAAGGAAGAGACCTTTGGGAGCTGAAATTCTCTATTTTCCTGTTGCACGTGCGAAGGAGATTGAGATTGAGGTATATTGCAGGACCGAAAGTGCAGGCTGAACTTCAGTATTGCAAAGAGAGCTGAAATCTTTGTTGAAGAATTGATTTGTGTTGACTTGTGAAGAAATAGGCCAAAGCTTGACTAATCTTCTTTAGAGGCTGACTTGATGGATGGAAGTCTATGTTTTTGGTCAAAGGGCCTACGTTGTCTCATGTGATTTGATTCTAAAGAAGAGAAGAACAATTTTTGGGTTTTCCCCTAGAAGAGGGCTTTTGCCCTGGCTGAGTGCCTACATCTTGTGTGATCTTCATTGTTTGACATTTTGCTTGATGATAAGAATATAATAATTGCAAAAAGAATAATCATTAAGAAACATCACAAGAAAATGTCAAAATAAGAGAAATCAAATTAATAAAACCCTAACTATGTTGACCTAAGGATTTCTCAACATGGTATTAGAGGTAAGGTCAGTGAAACGAGGTAGTTAAAAGATCACAATTTGAAGGGTAAAAGGAAAGATTATACTACTTTTTAAGGCCAAGCTCCTAGAAGGAAATCTAAGCTACGAAAGAAACATATTTTCTTACAATCTTGAAGATATTTTCTTACAATTTTGTTACAGCCTTGAAGTTTTGATAATTGTGGATGAAGGCTTATATCTAATCGTTAAGAGCAGTGGTTTTATGTAATTACAATCTTGGCAACATTTTCTAGCATCGCTTATTTTTGAGCACCTTCTCTTGTGGTGAAGATTACTATTATTTACTGTTAAGTAATTCATTGTTCTAGATTGAAAATCATTGTCTTTCAAGTACTTAAGAAACTTAATAATTTCACCTTAAGAACATTCATTGATAATTTGCATTTGCATTTTAAGCCTAGTGTTGCAATAATTAACTCACTTCCAAGCATAAGGTTGGTAGATAGAGAGATAGGACCACCTTTCTCACTCAGCTTGCGAAGTCTCGAACCTTTTTAGTGGTTAACACAGTGACCTTGCAGTGGTCAACGCCAAAGTCTCTGTAGCACTGGAGGCATAAGGTGGTTAGAACTCAAGGGGAGAGATTATTGAATTTTCACGATCTTGGGTTTAGGTTAGAATCTTAGAATCTTTGACACTACCAAACCAAGAATCTCAACAGAACTACCTTGCACAACGGAAAATATAAAGCAATAAATCATAATGTACAAGTACAAACACTTTTTAACAAAATATTGTACAATAATGTACAACCCAATCTTCGTTATATTAAACGAATTTGAATAATACAAGAGTGTACGAAATACAAGATATAATGACAATCATGCTGCAGACTTTATATCGTATCTTGTCTTGCTGGTCCTTTGCTCTCGTTTTGCTCTCTAGTTGCCCCTTAGTCCATCAAAGGACAACACATAGAGTCTCCAGGAGGACTGCCACTTATCACTGCTGCAATTTGCTTCTGCTACAATGAACATGGGTTGATCCAAACTGCTTCTCTAGGTTGGCCAATACTTGAGCTCCAATTTGCCAATATAGCAGTCCACTAGGCCATCAATGTACTGCAGATTAGGCTCAACAACTTCACCCAACCTTAAGCTATCAACGTCACTTTATGATGGCTTGTCACGGGCTACTTTGGGTAGCCAACATGTTGCCCTCCACCGGTCCAATGGTACCCAATCCAATCACTGCAAGGTCTGCTCCTAGGAGGGACTTGCAACCATCAAGACAAGTCCTCCAAGTGGCTCCCATGCAACAACACTTCATCCACTCAGCAAACATCGCCAACAAGAAAGTGACCAAACATACCCTTTCTTGAGAACTGGTTTTGTGTGTTTAATTATGAGATGCTAGTCTGCTTATGGCCTTTTTCACAGGCCCAAACAAGTTGCAATCTCCTGTGTATAGCCCCAAATCTAGCCTTAACACTTCGTTGTCCCTTCCTTTGACTGCGACCTACTCACATGACGCTGTTCCATCTCTTGGCCTCAAACAAGGGAAAAACCTCACTGTAACTTTAGAATAGCCTGCAACCCTATACCTGTAGCAATACACAACCCTAAAACACACTCACACAACCTCATACCTTCTCCAATTTACTCGACCCTCCTTCCGTAGAACTCAACCTCCATTGCAGTGGAAAAACAACCCTAAATTTACCCAAAATGGCTCCTGAACTCCTTGATGTTATGCTCCTTGATTGCGACCCAATTTCAAAGAAGATTCTTTGGCTTGAATGATCTTGGATGTGAGAAATGATCTCACACACACCTCATATATATACCATTTAATGAGAGCTTCATTTGGATGTCAACATGGGCTTGTGCAACTGTCATTAGAGTTATAATCATCAGGCCGACTTGACCATACATGTGCAAAACCCAACACTGACATTCAAAAATTCATAACTCATGATCTAGAGCTCCGATTTGAAGTGATCTTTGAAGCGTTGGATTTTCCATGCCATCCTCTATCACCTCAACTTTTCTCATGCTCAAATTCCTCATGGTTTTGGCCCAACTTCTTTGGTTACAAAACCCCAACCTTGGGTTCCAAGCCCACAAGTGACTCTTGGGGTGCTCCACCCTCCAAACCCTGAACCCTAGGGCTTGGAGTACCTCCCAAGCTACTAAAAAATCAATAGGGATCGTTAATCAAGCGATAATTTGCTTCCCCTTGGTTTATGTGAAAATTCCTAGTCTTCAAGGAACCCCTACTGTAGCAAATTTGAATTTACTTCTCCTACTTGATTTTAATATACATTATCAAGTTATTTTCTAAATACTGAAGCAAATTACATTTGCAGCCTACACTACTTAAAATTTGATTACATGAAACAGAAAATTGAGCAAAGAATAAGATACATAGGACATAGTTATTTTTGGACAAAATAGTCCCCGGAAAAACCCAATGCGGGAAAACTGGCGCAACAACTCTGAGGGTTTTCTATTATTAAGCAGTAATTCTGAATACAATGTTGGTTGCCCTCCTGACAAACCATTGACAAAGAAAATACAATGGCAGAAAACTGAGTGAGTTTTACCTCACTTCACCCGACAGATTGCGGCAGCAAAACTAGCTAACCCCAACGGTCACTGCGCTGGCCCTGCATCAGCTTTGCGCCGTCTCTTCTACTTATTCCGTCAACCTTCCCAGTTGTTTCGACAGTTCCCCGACAGTTCAAACTTTCTCCGTGAGGGAAACTACTGCTTCTATGTGCCTTTCTCGCTCTGCGTTAGGCTTGCGTGGGCCCAGATTGGCCTAGTGTAAGTCCTCCTAGCTGCTGCGCTGCCTCCAATAGTTTCTCTCTGCCTCTCTGTTAATACTCCTGAACTATCCCTGCCTCTCTGTTGCAGAATGATCCTAGTTCAAAATCTCAGCTTCCTAGTCCCTGAAATCGAACTCCAGATCAATTCGTTCTCTCCGTGTGTTTTTCTAGATGAACCTCAAGCCTCATTATAATTTTCTCATTAAGACTTCAACGACCTAGATTAAATCTCTAATCAATAGCTAAGATTAAAACTTGACTTGATCTGCCTTCTAGATCTTTCTCACCCATATTTTGATTAATACCCATTAATATTTTAATTTTCCTAAGTTTAGACTTAGGAAACCCATTAAAAAGAGTAATTATTTTAATAAAGTATGATCCGGATGGAATTTCACCCAACGGTTTATGGGTTCTTTAGAACTCATGTGCCTTAGTTTCTTCTCCAATTTTCATGGCTAGAGCACATTTGATGCTACCAAAAACTAACATTCCCTATTAGTCAAGAAAGTGCTCTAGCAACAATGTCCAACTACATGCTGCTCTATTTCTGAAGCATCTCCTTTCCGCACTGTTGCTGCCACCAACACTGTGCTGCTGCTGCTACTGTATCGCTACCCATGACACTGCCACTATCATTGATGCATATGTACTACAACTCCCTCTCCAATGCTGCATCTGCTATGTTGCTAGCACTGCCACTGCTAACACTGCATTCATACTGCAACTTAGTTGCTGAGAGAAGCAATTGAAAAACATTCAAAATTAGTTGAACTTAACTTTGTTCAACATAATACCATGAATGTTGGAATTTGACTGCTACTAGTGTTTGACCCTCTAAATCTTCTGTGCTACTGTTGACTTCTGCACTGCTACCAACCTTGCTCTGTGCTGATCAACTCCTGGTCTCGGGCTACTGCATCTGTCTCTCCAAACAATCCACTAAATCATCTTACACTAAATCCATATTGCTACTCCCGTAGCAAGGAATTTGATTGAAGAGGTGGACTCCTCAAGGATCTTGCCCACATGTATTCCTCCTGACTACAACTCAATGTCGCCCCATTTCCCTCTTGGAGATGCATGGGCACTCATGGCAAACTCATCTTTGTCAATATTTGCTGGAGCAGCCTTAGGATCATGTTTCTTATCCTTATATTTTTGCTTCAAAGGGCATCAGGATGCAAAGTGGTCCATCTCACCACATCTGAAACACTTCACCTTCAAAATGTCCTTCTGCTTCTGCTTTTGCTTCTGCTTTTGTTGTCCCTTTGATGCTAGAGCTGCGTTCTCCCCCTCCTCCTTGGCCTTCGTGCCACTCCCACTATTGCCATTGAGGTTGAACTTTACCAGGTCCCTCCTCCTGTTGAAGTTTTGCCCACATCTCCTCCCATGAAGGTAGTCTTTCCCTGCCCATTATACTTTGGACGAAGACTTGCCATTCATTTGAGACTCCATTCAAGGCCATCCTTACCATCACGGTAGACTGAGGAGTAGACCCCACTGCAGCAAGCTGGTCTCTGGTGTCCTAAAGACGTTGAAGATAGGAGTTATCGCGTTCTCTCTTCTGCATCAATTCCCACTGCAATTTTTGTTCTAGGTACATCTTTCACTGTTCGGAAGAGCCTTGATACACTGAAGACAAAGCTTCGCACATCTCTCGGGTTGTATCGCCTTGCAAGTGTGAGACCACATGATCTCGAACTCCATTGAGTATGAACCTCTTCGCCTTCCCCTGCTTAGCTTTGTATTTCTTCTTTTGATCATTGTCAATAGGAACAACCACAACACTTTTGATGTAGGCTTTGAGATCATACTCCTCCAGAACAACTAAGATTCTGGTCCTTCCATATGACATAGCTGGAAGCTCCTTCCAACCTCTCTTGATCTCTGAGCCCATGTGATGTCATCTCACCCAAACTATCAAACTGACTCCTCTAGTCACAGGTCAACACTGTTGCCCGACAAGTGAGAAATTTGAGTTTTTGGTGAGAAAAGTTCTATGAGGAGAAAATTCCCCATGTGTCTTCACTCTTTTTCGACGGATTTCCGCCCTGGCATAAATTACGCCCTTCAAGCATTGCGCCGAGGCTCTGTGTCACTCCCTTTGCCTCTGCAAACACACGAACTAGAAATTGTACCTCTGGTCGATTCTCCCAGAGAGGGATTTCCTCAGAACCTCTGCTTCTCGGCAAGGACTACGCAATCCCTTCAAGGGGATTCGAATTGCTGCCAAGTGCAACTTTTGGCCTCTCTACTCAGCGCTGGATCTTCGCTTCCTATTTCAAAATCAATGCTCTGATACCATGTGAGAATTCCTAGTCTTCAATGAACCTCTACTGCAACAAATTTGAATTTACTTCTCCTACTTGATTTTAATATACATTATCAAGTTATTTTTTGAATACTAAAGCAAATGACTTCTACAAAACTTTTGGCCTCTCTGCTCAGCGCTGGATCTTCACTTCCTATTTCAAAATCAATGCTCTGATACCATGCGAGAATTCCTAGTCTTTAATGAACCTCTACTGCAACAAATTTGAATTTACTTCTCCTACTTGATTTTAATATACATTATCAAGTTATTTTTTGAATACTAAAGCAAATGACTTCTGCAACCTACGCTACTTAAAATTTGATTGTATGAAACAGAAAATTGAGCAAAGAACAAGATACATAGGACATAGTTATTTTTGGACAAAAATAGTTCTCGGAAAAACCGGTGCAACAACTCTGAGGGTTTTTTATTATTAAGCAGTAATTTTGAATACAATGCTGGTTGCCCTTTAGACAAACCAGTGACAAAGAAAATACAGTGGCGGAAAACTGAGTAAGTTTTACCTCACTTCACTCGACAGATTTCAGCTGATCCGGCAACAAAATTGGCTAACCTTGGCTATCACATCGCTGACCCTGCGTCAGCCTTATAGGCTCTGCATCAGCTCTGTGCTGTCTCTTCTGCCTGCTGTGTCAACCTTCTCGGTCGTTTCGGTAGTTCCCCGACAGTTTTGGCTTTTTGTGTGAGAGCAACTACTGCTTTTGTGTTGGCCCTTCTGACTCTGCGTTAGGCTTGTGTGGGCCCAGATTGGCCCATCGTCAGTCCTCCTAGGTGTTGCGTTGCCTCCACTAGCTTCTCTCTGCCTCTCTGTTAATACTCCCGAACTATCCCTGCCCCTCTGCTGTAGAATGATCACCTAGTTCGAAATGTCAGCTTCCTAGCCCCAAAAATCGAACTCTTGATCAATTCGTTCTCTCCGCGTGTCTTTCTAAATGAACCCCAAGCATCCTTATACTTTTCTCGCTGAGACTTCAAGGACCTATATTAAGTCTCTAATCAATGGCTAAGATTAAAACTTGACTTGATTTGCCTCTTAGATCATTCTCACCCATATTTTGATTAATACCCGTTAATATTTTAATTATCCAAGTTTAGATTTAGGAACCCCATTAAAAACATTAATTATTTTAATAAAATACAATTCGGGTGGAATTTCACCAAATGGTTTCTAGGTTCTTTAGAACTCATGTGCCTTAGCCTCTCCACCAATTTTCGTGGCTAGAGCAAATTTGATGCTACCAAAAACTAATAGTTTATCTCTCACAACCTACTCTAGAGACTAGCTTCAAAATAGTTGAGAGAAAGGAAACTACTTTAAATAGGCATATAATTTAAAATAAACCAAGATTTTGTATCTCACTTATAGATTGTAAGATTTACATTTCATATAGGATAGTAAAGCATCTTTAAAGCAACACCTGTTCATTCGCTGACTTGGTAAGCAATTTATCTTAAGCGAGTAATTGACTCCATTAAGGCATTGATCTTCAGGATAAATCTAATCTAATCTGCAACTTGCTAAAACCAAGTTGCTAGGCCATTATGTTGTGTCCCGGACTTGTTGATTACCAACAAGTTTCCCATCTTCACATTTTATAGGGATTATCCCCCCATAACCTGCTGTAGGGATACAACTAGAACAAAGAGGGGCAAGGATCAGAGTGACAACCCCCGCCCTGAGCGTTGTCACATATTGCCTCTACAATTTGAGCGACAACACGACAAATAATGATTAAATCAATATTGCAATCTTTACGAGTAAAAAACAACACAGAAAATAAAATACTGGAACTGAGAAATATGCACACAAGAATTTTGACACCGTTATTTTTGGACAAGTCGTCCCTTGAAAAACTGCGAAGGGAAAACCAATGCAGCAGATGAGGGTTCTATTACTATCTTTAGCAAAATAGAGAAATTACAACTACTTTCCTTTTACTAACAAAGCTCTGACAATTTTCTCATTGAAAAATATATTGGGAAAACCCTTTTCCCTCCAACAAATTGGTTTGGCCTCCTCTAAGCCACTCACACTCCTCTCTGGCACTCACACTGCTGCCTAGAAATGTGCATTGCAACCTCTAGGAAATTTGCACAGCCTCTGGGACTCCTCCTTGCAAGTCATCCTGCCTCCCTCTGCCTTTTGAAGCTACTTGCACCTCCTTCTGACAATTAGAAGCGATTTACTGCTCCTGCAACTCACATTGGGGAATTGGCTACTCGCACTCGTTGAATACAACCTCCTTGCTGGAAAAATCGACCTCCTTTCTTGACTCTGGAATGTTGGAAACCTCTTAAGAATTTCTATGGAAATTCTCACTACTGAAACCGCAACTACTGAATCTCTCCCTACTTCAACTGTGCCCTTGTTGAATCATTGCAACTGGGTAGTCGAATTGCTCTCTCAATAAATTCTGTTTTCTCTAAACCTTTCATGCTGCTCTTATAATCTCTTGTTATACTCTCAACGACCATGATCACATCTCAACCGATGGCTAAGATCATCTTGACACTGTCAATCAACTTTTTCAGAAGTGTTTAGAGCAAAATCGACCTTCCTCAATTAATCTGATTTAATTAACCACTTTTCCTAAGTTAGACCTAGAATATATTTAGTTATAGGTTAATTAATCTAATTGAGTTGTTTCTAAGGATTTTTAGACAAAACCTTTTATGGGTTTTGGAGATCTCGTGTTCTTTAGCCTCTTAGACACCATAGAGACTAGAACACCTATCTGCTGCTACCCCAAAAGCTAACACTTCCTCTTAGCGAGGAAGGTGTTCTCCATTACTCCCATCTGCTCCCTAAAATAGACAAACTTTTCCCTACCCAAGGCCTTTGTGAGTATATCTACTATCTATTGATCTGTGGGAACATGGTGTAGTCGAACTGAACCATGCCGCTGGTTTCCAATCATCTGTGATTGGAAAATATTCCACTAGTTGTGAATTAGCTATCCTTTGGTAAATTAATTCCTTAACTGCTGCTAACCGATTTGACCTCTTGGAAGCTACTCGACCCCTCCCAATCAATTTGGCCTTCCTGTAATTCCCTGAATCGACTTTTGCAGCTGCGTACCAACAATTTACTTAATTCTCTGACAAACTCGCACTACTAGGAAAATAACTCAGCCTCCATTGGAAACCAAACCATCAAACTGGGAATTGCTTCTCCTCTACAAATTGATCTGACTAGCAAAGTGTCTTGTTTCCCCGACAACTCCCTCTACCTCAATCAACTCGCACTACTGGAGAGACTACATTGTCCCTCTACAAATAGATCTCTCTTTTCTATTGAGAGGCTAGAAATCTCTGCAAAGAAAATACTTCGATAATCATGTCCACCAAGCTACTGCGCTACCTTGATCCACTTGCTACATGTTGTAGTTGAACCATTTTGCGCTACTCTGATTTAACGTTGCTGATGCCTTTGTGTTGTTGCTATCATTGCAACTGTGAGTACTGATCTCACTACTACTATTATTCTTGGGCTCCCGTAGCAAAGGTGATGGTCCACTTGAGGAATCACATGTACAACAACTGGATCTGATATATTGATCAAGCCCTCCTTGGCTAAATATAGACATCCTCGCTGTTCCTCCCTCGGACACTGCCTAATCTGACATACTAGAGTGTCATATTACTCCTCTTGAGGATGATGTTGCAAACATCGCGAATTCATCCTCCAATCTAGAAGACAAATCCTCGATCTTTGTCGAAGCTGCTATCTGCTTCCCCTTCTTGTCCTTCTTCCTCTCCAGACAGTAGCTGACATAGTGACCAAGGTCACCATGGTCGAAGCACTTGACCTTCAACATATCTTTCTTCTTCTTTTCCCCCTTTGAGTCTTGTCCCTAGTTGAGACCCTTCTTCACTTTTCCCTTTCTTGCGAGGGCAACGTTCTCCTCCTCCACCTTCATTGTCTTGCCACTATTACTGGTAGTGCCCTCAACCAAGCTAAGCCTTAACTGTTCCCGAGTGAAATCACTTCAGAGGTGTGCGTTTCCAATCTGGAAGCTTGTCATGCCCAAAAACTACATGGATGAATGTACAACATTCCTTGGTAAACCCATTGAGTGCTATGCACACTAGCTCGTCATTTGTTGGTTTCTCGCGTATTGCAACAAGTTCCGTTGGTCAATAATTGTCATTGATGGAAATATAAGCACTCTTGATGGATGCTGCATTATTGGAGGATTATAATTGATGACGTACCTCAGACATAATGCCATATATTATCGTGTGATTTTAATCCTTTATATTAAACCAATGTTAAATCGGGCCTTTGAATAATAATCCATTATCAGAGTAATAAACTTTGGAAACCTTTTAACCAAAGTTCACAAATGAGAATATATCTCAACGCATATAATAAAGCCTTATCGGAGAAATATCATATTGGCGTTTTTATTGTGCCAACACTCAAAACCTTTGATCTCCGATATGCGTTATTATATAACCTCCGAATTGCTCCGATTTCCGATATGCGGACCCAACTTGATTTAAGTTAACGAGTTAATTTTCAAATCACATCCGCCACTTTATTGAAACTTTTGAAATGTCACCTCCGATAAGACTTAATCTCTGATTGCCGATATGGTTGCGGATCTGATTGGCTTTATCATAATGTTTTTAATATAATATTGTGTCCGCTGCATCGAAACTTTCCTATATCACAAGTTTTGCAGGCCGTGTCATGTTAAAGCTTTCGATACTCAAACCTCCGATACCCATACAAAGAAAATAATTTTTTGGCGTCTATTTGACCTATACCTTGTCTCTCAAGTATAACAAAATGTGTATAAATAAACATCACAGACCTTCAATTCATCTCATCCTTTCGGTCATCCAATATAGTGAAGAGCAATACAGTTCACAACTCGTGAACTTGAAGAGAGGAAGCATAGAACTTGAGGAGAAAGGGTCTACGAATAAATGTTTCTTGGTCATATCAGATAATTGACAACTCCAGGAAGCTATAAGATTGATTTTGTTCACTATAACATACCTCAGATCCACTGTAAACAACTCGAACTTGTTGACATAGTGCACTATCCACATTATTGTTGACTCAGACCTAAAGTATTTGCTGTGCCTCAGATCATCTTCCGACTTTGGACCTTCTAAGACTTCGGACCTGTGCTATCCTTTTTCAGTGGCTCACCGTGACTGTGCTCGACCCACTGTAACATACTTCAATGCTGTGGATTATCTTTGTGGTTCAGACCTTCTAAGACTACCCTCGGATCTGTGAAGCATTGCTGTGGCACGAACCTTTTGAGATCACCCTCGAACTGTGGATTTTTGTTGTGGATCATACCTTCTATCACTCATAAAACTGTGCACCTTTGCTGTGGCTCGGGTATAAAGGACTGTCTAAGGCTCAAGTACATTTAGATTTTCATTGGAGGGATAGATACACCTTGAAGATTCAGTGATTTCCTATTGGAGCAGCTATGGTGGCATCATCAAGGCAGATGCACTCAGTGGTGGAGATGTAAAGATTGAAGAACATTGGACAATTGAGCACTAATTATGTTTGGAGCTAACTGAAGCATTGAACAGTGCAAAATCTTGTTGAAGATACTCAAGTAAGTCCATTACTCATTTTTATTAGAGAAGACTTAAGGGTTGGTGCCCTAGAGGTTGGAGCCTCTAAAAACAGGGTTGGAGCCTTGAGAAGGATAGGGTTGGAGCCTCATAAAAGTCCAAGTTGGTGCTTGGCAACAGGTTAGAGCCTGGAATAAAGGGTTGGTGCCCTCAAACATCATTGTACTCAAATTTTTGTAAAAGACAATTTGTGGCCTCACTTGTTTATAATAAAATCATTATTATTTATTTTTCTAATTATCGCTGTGAAGAATCTTAACTAGTAATCTTAACAATTGGAAAGAAACATTGATTCACCCCCCTCTCAGTTTTTCCAACAAGTTCATCTTTGACACCTTGAATCTTGGTGAGATAGGTGGTTACATCTTCACCCTTATTCATCTTGATTGCCCTTAGCTTCTCCTTGAGAATCATATTCCGATTTTTTGATGGATTCAAGTACAACTTGAGGATGGCATCCCACATCTCCTTTGCTTTAGTCTTTTCGACGATATGCAGAACAATATGATCTCGTACTTCATTGAGGATCATCCTCTTTGCCTTAGCGTTATCCTTCCTATAGTCATGAAATTGAATAAGATCTCTTGGCACATCTATTAGTGCTGTAGCAAATTCCTTCAGACCGTTCTTGTCCAAAAGAAACAACATCTTGGCCTTCCAGATATCAAAGTTAGAGGCTCCATCCAACCTGTCTTGATCTCTCAATCCTGCTGCAATCATCTCTGTGAAACTCAAATAAACCTGAGAAATCAATAAATATGGTTGAAACCCTTGTGTGCTTTTCTCTTCCTTGGCCTGCACTGATTTGTTACTGCAAAACCCTTACGCTGCAAACCCTTTGTGCTAGATCTGCTCTACGAAATCTGATATGCCTCCAGAAACCCTTTTCCAACAATCTTACTGCCTGGTGCTATTTATTGAGACATCTCGCACTCCCTCCAAATAACCTCCTTGGACGGGAAATTGAACTAATGCTATTGCAATTCACAGCCTGGCAAGCCTACATAGATCTGCGGTTTAGTGCATTGGATTTGCCTTTGATCTGCACCAAAATCGCTCTGGAGCCTCTTTGATCTGATCTCCTTTAATACCATGTGAAATTTCCATGATTGTAATAACTGGAATTTAATCTTATATCTACTGGAAATTATTTGTCCTTGGAATTTTTAATTTGATAAATATTGATTAAATTACTATTGCAATTATCACAATAAAAAACACTACGGAAAATAAAATATTGGAACTTAGAAATATGCACACACTATAATTTTGACACTATTATTTTTGGATGAATCGTACCGAGAAAAACCCCGAAGGGCAAACCAATGCAGTAGATGAAGGTTTTATTATTATCCTCAGCAAAATAGAGAAATTACAAATTGCTTGCCTTTTACTAGAAAAGCTTCGACTATTTTTCTCGCTAGAAAACATATTGGGAAAACCCCTTTCACTCTAGCAAATCCATTTGGCCTCCTCTAAGCCACTCACTCCTCTTTGTCACTCACACACACTGCAGTGTTTAGGAATTTCGCACAGCTAAATGCAACCTTCCGCTGCCTTCAAAAGTAAGTCGTCCTGCCTCCCGCTGCCTTCGCAAGTAAGTCGTCCTGCCTCCCACTGCCTTCAAAAACTACTCACACCTCCTTTCGACAACTGGAAGTGATTTATTGCTCCTGCAACTTGCATTGGGCAACTGGCTACTTGCATTAGCTAAATGCAACCTCCTTGTTGGAAAACTCGACCTCATTTCTTGACTCTAGAACATTGAAAACCTCTTGATAATTTCTCTGGAAATTTTCACTGTTGAAATCCCTACTACCGACTCTGTCCCTAGTTTAAACTGCGCCCTTGTTGAATCATTGTAACTGGGTAGTTGAATTGCTCTATCAATAAATTGTCTTCTCTAAACCCTTCATCTCGCTCTTATAATCTCTCATTGGACTATCAACGACCATGGTCACATCTCAATCGATAGCTAAGAACATCTTGACTTCGTCAATTAACTTTTTCGGACTTCTCTAAAGCAAAATCACGAGCTCTCAATTAATCTGATTTAATTAACCACTTTTCTTAAGTTAGACTTAGGAAATATTGAATTATAGGCTAATTAATTTAATTGAAGTGTTTTTGGGTTTTGGATATTTGGTGTTCCTTAGCCTCTTAGACACCATAGAGATTAGAACACCTGTCCGTTGCTACCCCAAAAACTAACACATACATTGGAAAATAACATCCATACTCATGTAGGTATATTTGCTCTTAACAAATTCTTTAATGTATGGAAAATTGATTTGATCTTTGACATATGTGATTAATACTAAATTTGATATATGTTTTGTTGAGATTCCTTATGTTGTTGCAAAACATACATGTGCTTTGATACTTGAAGTGTAAAGTACATTATGGTATGAGGTATGGAGAAGGTGGTGAGTTGATCTTCATTGGTTTGTTGAATTATGCATAATAAATCTTAGAATAACAAAACCATTGTATGTCGACTCATGCACCCACACCGATTTAGATTTGATATGGTTATCTTGATGGAAGTACATGCTGAGAAACAATATGATGACAGGTGGAACCCAACTTTTTCTATCTGGGTTTTGGATACCTTATGTTCCTTAGCCTCTTACACACCATAGAGATTAGAACACCTATTTGTTGCTACCCCAAAAACTAACACATACATTTGAAAATAACATCCATACTCATGTAGGTAGATTTTATCTTAACAAATTCTTTAATGTATGGAAAATTGATTGGATCTTTGACATATGTGATTAGTACTAAATTTGATATATATTTTGTTTTGAACATTTTGAGCCAATATATGATCAAGTCCAGGAAGAGATTCCTTATGTTGTTGCAAAACATACATGTGCTTTGATAATTGAAGGGTAAAGTACATTATGGTATGAGGTATGGAGAAGATGGTGAGTTGATTCTTCATTGGTTTGTTGAATTATGCATAATAAATATTAGAAGAACAAAACCATTGTTTGTCGACTCATGCACCCTCACCGGCTTAGACTTGATATGGTTATCTTGATGGAAGTACACACTGAGAAACAATGTGATGACAGGTGGAACCCAACTTTTTCTACTAAAAAGTGATATGGTTATCTTGATGGAAGTACACACTGAGAAACAATGTGATGACAGGTGGAACCCAACTTTTTCTACTAAAAAGCCATCGATTAATAGGTGGTGTTCCAACCTAGATAATTGTAACAAACCTCTAGATATGGAATTTATCATTGCTGTTTAGTTTTAATGTCCAGCTTTATTGCTGCTAGTTAACCTCTAGAGTTGGTTTCTTCTCTTTGTTCTCTAGCCATGGACATATGATTGTTGTTATGTTGGTTTTTTATATCTCTGTGTTTGAACTTTCTTATTTTTTTTGATAACCTTGTGGGTGTAGAGTAGGTGCTTAGTTTTGGGTGGTGGTTGTTGCTTTCACAACCCACCGTTTTTTGTAGAAGATGTGTGTACATGTCATTTTTAATAAAAGAGGCATTTTATTCAAAACAAATTATTTAGTGGAATAAATGCTAGATGAATTGGAAAAAGGTTGATTTTTAAATTGTGTTTGTAAAAATATGTGGCCAAAAGTTGAGGTCAAACCAGGTGTGATACCAATTAATGAACTATCTTTTTGATAACTAGTGAGAATATGAAATTTAAATAAGATAAAATCTATTTGCACTATGTTGAATGATTTATTTACAAGTGCCTCCTTAAGATATAAATATCATTGGTTGGTTACAAACATGGACGAGTATGATCTTTGAGTTATTTAATTATTATTAGTTATTATATAAAAGTTCTATTAGATCATAATGTTACTTATGTACATTATATAAAACAATTTAGGTTTAATTCTATCCATTTCAAAATAAATTGGAATAATGGTAAAGATTTTGGTACCTTTCCAAAAGCACGCTTGTGTTGCTTCTTTGAGTTATTTAATTATTTTAGTTATTATATGAAAGTTTTATTAGAACATAATGTTACTAATGTACATTATATAAAACAATTTAGGTTTAATTCCATCAATTTCAAAATAAACTGGAATAACGGTAAAGATTTTGGTACCCCTTTCCAAAGGCTTGTATTGCCTCTTTGAGTTATTTAATTATATTAGTTATTATATGAAAGTTCTATTAGAACATAATGTTACTTATGTACATTATATAAAACAATTTAGGTTTAATTCTATCAATTTCAAAATAAACTGGAATAACGGTAAAGATTTTGGTACCTTCCCAAAAGCACGCTTGGATTGCCTCTTTGAGTTATTTAATTATATTAGTTATTATATGAAAGTTTTATTAGAACATAATGTTACTTATGTACATTATATAAAACAATTTAGGTTTAATTCTATCAATTTGAAAATAAACTGGAATAACGGTAAAGATTTTGGTACCTTTCCAAAAGCACGCTTGTATTGCCTCTGCGGTGAGACCTATACTCATTTAGCATAAGAATATTAGTACACTCTTAATGCTTACCGTAGCCAAAAGCAAATATAGCTTGGAGGACTGTTCCACAAATTTTAGATGGATATTATCTCACCCTTGAAGATACTTGGAATTGATGTACCAAAGTAAACTGTTCGACGACGCAAATTCCAAATCCAGTTTCGCGGAACTTCAATTGGATGCAAGCTTGTTTCGTGATCAGCAAAGACCTGCATCAAATATATCACTTTGTTAGAATATGTATCAGATTGAATTATAGTGCTTTTAGTTATGGACAACACATGATGACAATTTATTTGATTTCTTCTTAAAACATGTTGATAATCATGGGGATACTAAAAGAACTGTAGTGTTTTCTTTGTTGTGGACAACACATTAGGATAATTTGTTTGGTTACTTCATCAAACATGCGAATAATCACAGGGATCTAAATTCATCCTGCATGCTGATTTAGCGTTCAGTTATATTGAATGATTTCATGCAACTTGAGGACACTATTAAAACTTCAATTTTTTATTTCATGTGGTAATACGTCATTTGCTTCATGCAACTTGAGGAAACTATTAAAATTTCAATTTTTTATTTCATGTGGTAATACATCATTGCAGCTGTTCTAGTTGAAATGTTGCTAGTTGATATAAAGGCTCTTGTAAGCAGGAGTGAGCATTAGGTGAGAGTATATATTGTGTTTTATTTAAATATAAAAGTGATACTAATCTATTCGTTATACCTTATTTTCACATCACAAAGTTTCTTATCTAATAAAGGAAGTAAAGATACATATATGCGTTATTATAATATGAAAGGCAATACGTTTTTGCTATAGCTATTCTTTTTTTGTTCTCTATCTTCTCAAGAAGAGAGTATTGGCTATAAATTTGTCTCCTTGTCTTTGCAATAGAATCTTAAATACAACTTTGTTAAAAAATGTTAGCATGCAATGTAAATTAAAAAAGCCATGAATTGTCGCTGTAATGACTATTCTTTTGATTGTAACCTATTTTCTCAACAAAGAGTATTGACTGTTATAAATCGATTTCCTTGTCCTTGTAATAGAACCTTAAATACAACTTTGTTGAAAAAGGTTAGCATGCATTGCACAACTCAACTTTAAGGATACTTGTCAATGGCAATGCTCCATTGGATGGAGTCAATAAACCTCCCATGCTATTTAAACTCATATATTAGCAGCATCTAATGTTAATTTCCATTCATTAGTCAAAACTTCATCAATTTGCCATATATGGTTTCTCTTACTAACTTGCCATTATTTTTTTTTTAAAGAGTTTGTTACCACTTAGTTTCACTTCATTGTACCTCATTTTCTTTGCACAATAGAGCTTGTGTCTATCTTGGGGTGTTATTAGAGGCAAGAGTTTTGTTCTAAGTTCTATGATTAGATGCAACATTACAATAACTTGTATTATGTATCACGATCTACCAAAATTGTGACCACTATTCATGTACGATCATTTTAGTCCTCATTTCAAGATAGTCCTTTGCCTTTATGGCTCATACTCATTTCAAGATAGTCCTTTGCCTTTATGGCTCATACTAACCATCTCGTGGAGGTCAATCATAGAAGAGGTGGATGTGTGGGAGGTTTTTGAGTGGATATACCAATACACATGACTTAGAGAAACCCTAGGTTTTTTCACTTTAACTTATAAAATTGGTGCTCATGTATTGTAAAGGTTATTATGCCTAGATAACATACTTATTTTATTCCTAAACATGGATCTCCCTATGTACTATCCAATTTTGGCCTAGGGATCATATCCCTAGGCATTTTGGGACTCATGACATATATCCCTCCCTTGAGGTCGGTCTACATGTCTTCATGTAGAGACACAACTGGCAAGACATCTCCACAACATCCTAGACAATTTTATAGTGAATTGGTCATGATCAATTGAGGGCCTTCTTCATGCACTAGTTCTTGGAACACCTAGCTATCTCACACATTTGGAGGCACGTGTCGCACATTTTGATAAGCTGTCCACCTTGGAGGTTGCATCGCTTGGTTATTTGAGTATTTACTTGGCATGTGTGGACCTTTGGGCTTCTCGTGAATTGAAGACATTGTTGACATGATTTTAAGGGGTATTTAAGCCCATGCAGAGAAATGAAGGACAACTAGCAACGACTAAATGTGCTCTTTGAATCTAGTGGTTTTGGGGACGACCACATACTGGATGTCTGACAAAAGTTGATGTCTTCTACCAGATAATGGTTTAAAGATGACCATAAATTGATATCTCACAAAAGCTTTATGTCTTCTACTAAGTGGTGGTTTAAGGAAGACCACAAATTGGATGGTGATGGGTTGTGGCTCTGGCTGCATCTCTGAGTCTAGCATTCCAAATAGTTTGTTGCATGAAATAAACATTGTTGCTCATTCCCTTTTCCATGATCTACAAATAGTTTGTCCTCGACTTGTTGAAAATTGGGGCAACTATGGGACCAATTTCCCCATAGAAACCCCAAAGACCCAGAGGAAGACCATCTAGGCCCAAAGAAGAAGTCAAAATTAGATAAAGACCATCTAGGCCCAAAGAAGAAGTCAAAATTAGATAGGGAAATTATTATTATATTTGACAAATTGGGCCAACAATCATTAAGGAAAAATTTGTTTAATATTATGGTGATGTTTTCCCTTCAAATTCTCAAGTCAGCCTCAAGTCGACTTATCGTGTCACTTCGTATGATCGATCAACTATAAATATGCATGGATGCTCCTCCATTTGTCCTACACAACTTAGACTTCTGAGACAAGTTCTATGACTATCTGGGCATACTTATACAACCTACTAAGGCTTCTTCTTGTTAGTTTCTGTAGCATCGAATGTGTTCTAGCCACAAAATTTAGTGGAAGGGCTAGAATACATGAGATCTCCAAAACCCAAAAATCGTTTTTGGAAATTCCACCTAGAAGTGTCTCAATTAGATTATTAGCCAATTTTTAAATATTTGCTGTCTAATCTTAGGGAATATGGTTAATTAATCTGTATTAATTGAGATAAGGTAAGAATCATCTAGAAACTCACACGGATTGACAGGGAATTAATCTGGGCCATCAATTATATTTTAATCTTGGCCGTTGGTGCTCCAACAAAGGATTATAAGAAGAAGTTGATGGGTAGATGGAGAACACACCCATTGCAGATACTCAGTGGTCTAGGTAGTTTGATTTCCTAGTGACAGATGATTCAACAGTGAGATCGAGTAGCAGATAGTAGAGGCACAACATAGTGATTTTTCGAAAGAGTTTCCAGTTCTGGAGGAGTCAGAAGAGGAGTCCGTAATTATTCTCCATAAGGCTACGCAGGGGCTGCATAGTGCCTTAGGAAGGACAATTCAATTTAACTGTGGAGTGGGTTGTTTCAGGTGCCAGAGTCGGGAAAATTTCTAGAAGGCCTGGACAGAGACTTCCAGCAGCAAAGACAGGGAAGACGTCTGCTTCAGAGAGAGTTTTGGGCTAAGCATACAAGGGAATCCGCAAAGCTAGCGCAAAGGTTAACGCAAATCATTCTGGGGGTCAGTTTCTGAGCCGAGACTGAGGCGAGATTGCTTGGAAAGGGGGGTAAAATTCCCTCAAATATTTTGGCCAATATTTCTTTCAGATAGAAACGTCAGTTTGGGGTCATTTTATTGTACCCAGAATTTCTGTTGCATAATAATAATAAAACCCTCTTATGCTGCACATGTTTTCTGTTAAATTTAGGTATGTTCTATGCTTAGAGCAATTTACTTCAATTTTTCATATTAGCCCAGTGTCAATATTCAAATTAGCAGTCACATCAACATGATATTAAAGTGCAGATAAAACATATACATAAACTGTAGAAGACAAGTCGAGACAAGAGGACACAAGATGTGGCACTAGTTAGGGACAAACCACAATGTGGGGACACCCTTAATCAATTCTTCTTATATTCTTCAATAGTTCAACAGAGAGAAAGAGATAGAGTACAATGATTTGAAGTCAATACTTGACTTGCCAAATAGGAGATCAAAGATTTTCTCCGTAATGATGACACAATGAGGTTTCAATTCTGATACCAAGGACTGAAGATATGCAGCAGATGATAGGCCTAGAACAACTCAACCAATTACCCAAAATATTAAGGCTTTCCTTCAATAAGACTCTCCTTCCTTCGCTGCTTCACTGATCATGACAAGGCTGCTAATCTGGCACCTTTCATATGCTGCAAGGACTGCTGCATTTCATGGCAGACTTGGGCACTGGTTAGGGTAAAAGCCTTGAGTGCCACAACACCCTAAACACACCCCACAATCCACCTACACCCTAAACACACCCCACAATCCACCTATTTACAACGACTATAGTCCATCCAACCATACACTGCCTTATAGGGCTGCTAACCTTTAGAAGGTAGCTCCTAAAAGGCCTCCAACTGCAACATAGGTCCCTCCCATTAGTGTTCCAAACAACCCTTAAACAATGGTCTCTTTCTCCTTTAAGAGGCTTCTACTCCCCTACAAATTGAGCTCAAGACCAACCTTCTCATGCCCAAACAGACTTGAATAAGACCACACTATCACCTACAACAATGTGGCTTTAACGCTGTTGAGATACTTACTTTTGTTGCGGCTAGGTCCACTCTTCTAGCTGTGGCTAAAGGTCCCTTTCATGCTATGATAAGGGCTCCTCTAACTGCGGCTTTAGGCCTTCATATGCTATTGATTAGGGCCTCTCCAACCACGGCTAAAAGAGCTGCATATAAGGTATTTTCATGACAACAAATAGGAGCTTCACAAGACTATGTACGGGTCTCTCTTAACAAGAGATTAGGGCTGCTGATTAGGCCTCCTGATGTTGCGTAATAAGGTCTGCGGTTAGAGCATTAGGGCACCTCCAAAACAACGGTTATACATTCTTTGTGACTGCGGCTAGGGCATGGCTAGATCTCCCATTTGAACGACGACTAGGCTTCCTTCATCAACAATGTATAGAACTCTTCCTCCACTGCATCTAGGGCTTCTTCCTCTTGATCTCTCTAGCGACCAAACCCAAATGAGTGGAGAGATATCTTAGGAGAAGTGTACGTGTAAAATGACTTGAAGACCTCTTCTATTTATAATGAAACGTTGAGGATAAGTTTGGGTAGTTTGGTTGCTGGCCGACCTTGACAAATTGTCAAATAACATAAATAAATTCATATCTCCTTGAATACATGTCGGAATCAGATGATCTTTAGATCAATCCTACACCTCTCGACGAGAGCAAACCAAGAAAAATATCAGCTGCCATAAATAAGATGTGACCCATATGGAGTTTGGCCCTAGTTGCCAATTTTAACATTTTCCCACATTGGGTTTTTCTGGGGACAATTGTCCAAAAATAATTGTGTCAAAATTTTATGTGTGCTAAAATCTCTCAGTTTCTAGTTTGCTATTTTTCTACAGTATTTTTATAGTGAAAGTTGCAATTGTGATTTTATTTGTTGTTTGCCGTAGCAAATAAATTGCATAATTAAATTTAAGGTTAGAAGAATAATTTCTAGTTGCTGCAATAGATGAAATTTTCACATGGTATCAGAGTGTGAGTGATCAACCGGGAAGCTCAAAAGTGAAGGAAATAAATTCATTGCTCAGAGGGAGCAACATGCTAGAATTCTTGAGGCAACGTAGTTCATTGACAGGCAGGCCGAGTTATTGAGGCAGGAATTCGATTTTTAGTTGCAGGGGTGCAGAAAAGTTGAATTGTCGAAGGAGAGTGATTCCAACAGTCAGAGGGAGCAGTTGCAACTCAGATTTTTGTTGAGCAGATTTCTGGTTGGATACAGGGGTTTTTGCAGTAGTTTGCAGTTGTACACAAATTGTCCTTCCTATGACCATGGACAAAATTAACGTTAAGGAGGGTTTAGACTTGTCTTCCAGGTTGGAGGGCATATTTACCTGCTTGTCAGGGTCAACATCATAGGGTGTCGGGTATATTGACAATGGAGCATCAAGTCATATGAGAGGGGTTAGAGAATATTTCTCTCTAGCTACAAGGATGAGCAGATGGACTTCCAGATTACTATGGATAACAAAATGAAGTGTACTCCAGCAGGGAGAGGTACCATCAATTTTCAGAGGGAGTTAGGAGCAAACACCAATGCTACAGAGGTATTGCATGTGCTAGGATTGGGTATGAACCTGATTTCAGTATTCCAATTACAGGATAATGTAAGAAAGTGTTTGTCAAATACTCAAGTTGGAAGAAGGTAAGATAGATTGGAGTTCCAAGCAACAACTTGTACAGGTTGCAACTTGACTCACCAATGGCACTAATAGGCAGTGACAGTAGTAGTGGGAATGAGCTGAACAAGTTATGGCATAGGAGAATGGGGCATCTACATCATGGAGCACTCAAGATGCTTAAGGAAACAATATCAAGGGTTCCAAAAGTTGGCAACGTACTTGGGAAGTATGGTAAGACAACATTCCCAAGAAGTGACAACAAAGTAGATGGCTTGTTCAAACTTATATATTAAGATATTTGTGGCCTGATGTTCATTAGAGCTCTTAGTGGTACCAAATACTTTGTCGACTTTATTAATGAGAATTCCAAGTTAACCTGGATCTACTTCTTGAAGACTGTTACCCACCATTTTGTGGGTGATATCCCTATAAGAAAATTTTCTTCAAGATGGTCCTCAGTCGGCAACTAACAACCCAAGTCGGCAACTAATAACCCCTTGCAGCCACCAACTAGCTTGTTGTGCCATTTCTCTGCCACTTGAGCCAGCCATATGGTCCCTTACCCATATGTCATGATCACATGGTTGTAGGTGGGCCTCCTGAACCTAAAGGTATGCCTTGTCATTTGGTAATTTAGTGTAGTAGTTTGCTTATCATGGATACCTTTGAGCATGGATTAATGGGGAGATTCAATTGAAAGAGTGGGCAGAATGTTAACCTTGGACCTTAGTCCTGTGGGATCTTTTTTACTGATCTTTGGGCTTTAGGGATGGTAATACGTGGGAAACCCTGATTTTGGTTGTGTGGTCCTGTTCCCTCATCCACATATATCACTCCCCTTCCACTCATTATAACCCCATTCATCATTTCTCCCACCTGGGTCCACATTTGGGTCAACATAAGGTTAGCCTTCCCCCTCCCCTTGCTCACAAACTTGGGTCGGGCCTGGAATGATGCCCCGAAGGTTGATGCAGCTGAAAAAAAAAAGTAAAAACATAATTGGCCACATTCAATAAGAAGATGTACCACAAAATGCAAAAGATCGCTGGGACAAACACATTTAGCATGTGGGCAAAAGCCAATACATGAGCTCTACTCCATTATGGCCATCGCCTTGGTTCCTATAGGCCCTAGATGGGCCTCTTTTATCATTCAGGAACCCATGATTGTCCCAACCCTTAGTAGGCAATGAACCGCCCTACCTTTAAGGAGGTACCCACTGCTATATCTTACACATCATGCTCTTATCCCTTGAGCCCCTAACCAGTTAATTAAAGCAAAATCATAAAAGACAAATGGCATATAAAGAAGAGTGGAAAAATCAAGGCCGGAGCACCTCATGTACCACTATTTCTCCCTCTTATACATTATATATATTGTGGGCTTCCCTTTTATTAGCTACCCTTGTACCCTAGCATGCGGCCCAAGGCTTCCCCTTTCACTCCCTACTCCATTCATCTCTTTATTACAGACCACCACCCTTTGAAGGATGTACCTTGGACATACTATCCCTTTTAAAAGTAAAAACCACCTAATAGGATACTTGGTTAACCCCATTTGGAGCAACCACTATTTCTCCCTCCTATACATTATATATATTGTGGGCTTCCCTTTTATTAGCTACCCTTGTACCCTAACATGCGGCCCAAGGCTTCCCCTTCCACTCCCTACTCCATTCATCTCTTTATTACAGACCACCACCCTTTGAAGGATGTACCTTGGACATACTATCCATTTTAAAAGTAAAAACCACCTAATAGGATACTTGGTTAACCCCATTTGGAGCTTGGAGACATTAGCACACACCAAGGACCATTATGGAAGGGCATGCCATTATGAAGTGCCCACTTATTGTCCATGGTTTGGAAGCTCTTTAACTTGATTTCCTTAAATGACTTGTTGTGCTGGAAGGCTATGGGACACATTAAATCTTAAGCAGGATTGCAGATGGTTTTCATATTGGGTTTGGTCTCCCTATAAAGGGTCCTTACCCTCTAAAGGGCTACATTGGCACATGTAGGGTGTCTAGAGAGTCATGGGCCTCCACAGCAATAGACAACATTCTATGGATCCCCAGAGATGTTCAAAGATTGCTTGAGATTCACCTATTGGAAGAGGAAAATGCACCTAGTTCACCATGCTCAGATGACCCACAATTGTACCATGCACTTGGAAAATGACCCAAGACCTGTATGCTAATGTGGCATCACTTACACCATCATCTGAGCCCTTGCAGATGGTCTACAGTCATCTTCGATCTATTTGGAGACCCATGAGGTTAGTTGTGTGTCCGCACAGCTATTGGGAGCACCACATGTTTTTTATTTGGAGAACAAGGGGCCAACCCCTTGTCCACTACTTTCAAGAGTCCTATTCATCATTATGGCACTTATGGACTTCATCAAGTTTCTTAGAAGACCCAACGACATGTATTATTGATCATCAACCTCTTGAGAGGCTCATTCTTTTGTTTATGAGCTAGTTTCGTGGGTTTGTCACCAAAAGTTAGTTATTTTGCACATTATTTTATTCTAGGGGCTAATGTAGACCTAATTAGCTAAATCGAACTCATTAGTGTGAATTCATTTTAGCATCATCACTTGGTTTGGACTTGTATCTCTTTAGAGGACTTCGTTATCCCTCTTGGAGGATGAATTTTTGAGCAAGGAATGAATTTTGATGTTTGGATCATTTTCTCTTGTCTTGGAGCTTCTTGATTGACAAAGTTTTGATGGTTGGATATACTCTAGTAGATGTACGTGCACATTTAATGCTATTCTTTCTTTCCTTTTGTCACATACATTGTTGTTGTGATTTCGCTATACTAGGGCTAATTTACTGCATCCATTTATGCAAATTGTGGAAATTCAGTTTCTAGATAGTGGTGCTTCGTGTATGGGCCATGTATTATGAATGAATGTTCCTAGAGATGCTTCTTCATTGAAATTCATCTTGATAAGCCATCAATTTTGCAAAACGAAGTATCAAGTTCTTGAAGTTGCTTTTGGTCTTGCCCTAATGCTATGCAAAATTGTCTTTGAGGCCTCCTTGATGTAGAAAATTCAATGTCCATAGTCATAATTACTCTTGAATCCAAATCTCCCCAAAGGATTAGGCACTGGTCCACCATAAGGTGATCACCTTTAACTTATTTTCCTTCTCCCTTCCCTTTTTCTCTAGGTCTATTCCTCTAGGTCTTCTAGGGCATCAATTATCTCACAATCTAGCCACCCAAACACTTCGATTTTCGGTACACAATTGTGCTAGTGTGCTTTCACTCCATATCTCCCCAAAAGATTAAGCATTAGTCCACCATAAGGTGATCACCTTTAACTTATTTTCCTTCTCCCTTCCCCTCTTCTCTAGGTCTCCTAGGGCATCAATTATCTCACAATCTAGCCACCCAAACACTTCGATTTTTGGTCTACAATTGCGCTGGTGTGCTTTCAAGAAGCCCTCCAAATTTCATGAAATTTCGATGGTGAAATCTTGAGATATTGCAAGCCCTAACTTGAAGACTGATTCTTGCCCCTGGTTTCCTTAAGATAGAAACCTCACTGGGATGATTGCATTATCTTTCATTGAAAATTCCTTCCTTGATCCCCTTCTCCTCCTTGATTAGGAAGTATATCATTGGTTGCTAAACCCTACCCCCTTGACTTAACCTCGGGTCCTCTTGGTCCCATGTGGTCCCACAACCTTATGAAGACAATTCCACAAATACCACTTGGTATCCAAGTTTCCACAAGGATCTTAGGGTCTAGGGGTCTCCTTGATAAGTCATACACTCAAACCCTAGCACTTGGGATTCTCCCAAGCCCTTCTTAGAGAGCCTTTCATCTTGCTTTCCAAGTAAGCTAGCCATATATTTGAGCCTCTCTTATGAATAGGCCTTTAGGATCACCTCTCATTGTATCATTGATCCATTCATCTTCGTGATCTTCATTTACGAGTCTCCTCCCATTGGTGAAATTTCGTAAAGAGCAGGGATTCTTAGCTGAGGTGATAGTGGGCTATCGCTCCATTGTTGCCCTTGACCTAGTAGTTGCTAGTTTAAGTGGTAACAAAGGCCAAATATTAGGTCTTCGATTGTTTTAGGGAGTTCGAGGCCCTCATGGAGAATGCGACAGGGAAAAAGATCAAGGTGCTTTGCTTGGATAATGGTGGAGAATATATTGATAAAGATTTCACAAGGCCAAATATGAGGTCTTCGATTGTTTTAGGGAGTTTGAGGCCCTCATGGAGAATGGGAGAGGGAAGAAGATCATCACCATATCTTTCTCCCTTTCATTAATCCTTCCATCTTGTTTACCTCCACCATTTAGCACTTGCACACTTAGGTTGGTTTCTTGTTTGGGTGGCGAATCCACTTGTTCGACCATTCACAAGAGCGTACTCTAGAAGGAATCTTGGTAACTTGGTTAACCCCACTCCTAATCCTGAAAAGGTTCTAAGAGCCCAGTTAAATAAATTACATTCTAGAGGGAAATTAAATTTTCTCGGACATGAAGCTCTCCTTGATCTCCATTTTCTTTTCATTAATCCCGCAAATCAAGACATCATGGGTGATTTTTACAAGCCTTGCAACTTCACCAACAACCAAGGATATCCAAATGATCTGCCAAATGAGTCTACTATGAGCATTGCTAATCTTCGAAAGAAACAATGCTATCAATGCTAAGGCTCATATGAAAAAGGTCAACTCCTTCGTCCATAGATATGCTCATTCCACTACCTACAACCATGAAGATGTCAAGATGAAGTCGTTTGTTTTGTCATTTGAAGATAATGCTCTTGAGTGGTTTCATGATAAAGCAAAAAATGCCTTTGACTCCTTAAGAACCCTCACTGATGCATTTAAAGATAAATATGGGGATAAGAGGGAAGGAAAATACTTAGTCAAAGAGTTGAATACTATAAAGAAAAGAGAAAATGAAATGGTCGAAGAATTCAACCAAAGATTTAGCGGTCTTCTAAAAGATATGACTCAAGATTATAGGCCTCGTGACAAGATAGTCTTGGAACAATATCTCAAAGCTTTTAACGATGACACTCAATATGAAATTAGATGTGCCAAGCTCGTTACCTTAACCGCTGCCCAAAATACAGCTGAAGAGTTGGTGAGGGATAGAAAACCTTCAAGTAAATCATAGGTCCCATGTTTTGATAGAGGTCCAGTTAAATTTAAGGGAAAGGAAATAAAACAAAAAGAGCCAGATTCAATTAAAGAATTAACTCGAGTAATCAGGGAAATGAAGATAGAACATGTGAGACAAATAAGTGATATGCATAATCAATTGATCGAGATAGTAAGAAGCCAAATGCAGAAAATGCCTCCCAGGAATAACAATAATAATTGGGGTAACAACAATAATTTATGGCCAAGAAGAACTCCTTCCAATGATCAAAGGCCTCCCACGCTGCTTGAGTCTGCTAATATGGTTGACAAGCCTATCCCTTTCTGTAGACCTTGTGAGAGCTTCCACGAGGAAAGTACATGTGGCTTTGCTAGAAGAATTTTAGACGAAGGAACAAATCAAAAAGTAAATAATGCAGGACAAGATGCTCCTAAGGAAAGTCAGTGTGCTGATATGATTTCTTCATCATTTGCGATAAACAATTTCATTGAAGAAAATGACCCCATCACTCAAGCATACGATAAAAAATCACGTCAAAGAGCTAATTTTAGAAATTGCTAAAAGTAAGGGATACACCTATTAAAGGAAAACTAAGAATCAAAATCGGAGTAAACAGATTGCTTCTGAAAGGTACAAATCAAGATTAAAGGTGGATTGGGCCACATGGATTAATAGTATTAAGATGTTTATCCTGATACTTGAACTATTAAAAATTCCATCTCAGAGGGCATCTGTCTTCAAAGCTTTAGGTATGGTTCAATAGGATAATATTGATAGCAATCCTAAGGACGAAGAAATTAAATTAAACAATCTAAACTGCTACATGAAAAATGAAGACCATCAACCTTTCTTCATGACTTTGGACATAAATGACCGTTTGCTCCACAACTGCATGCTTGATTCCGGTGCATCTACAAATGTTATGATTAAGAAAGTTATGGAACAATTAAACTTAATAATTTCTAGACCTTATCATAACATTTGCTCAATAGATTCGAGAAAGGTTGAAGTCCTTGGTATGGTTAAATATCTACAAGTCTCCTTGGTTGATTACTCGTACAGGATCATCACCATGGACATAGCAATTATTGATGCACCATATGTATGGGGAATGCTCCTTTCCAGTAAGTTTGCAGCAGATTTAAGTGGGTCTATTAAGATGGACTTATCTTACGTCACTATTCCAACAACAATAGGTGGCATGGTTAGATTATATAGAGAAGGGGAAAGAAGGTACGATGTGGAAGTTCCAAAGAGGCTGGAAAATGGTGAAGTTGTGCCACAAGGTCATCCACCGCATTTTGAATTAGAGTTTGTTGAGCTACTTTATCACTTTCCTTTGTTCGACCGCCCATCCCCTCCTCCGAGGAGAAAAAGAAGTAGGTTTCAGTTTGATAGAGATATGTAACATGGTGGTCAATAAATTCATCAACCAAAGAGGGTAAAGTTTCAACAAGGGACATCTGATAAGCAACCTATTGATCTACCAGTCAACAAGCAAATATCCGAGATTGTGCCACATCGATGACATTTGATGCCATAGGACATCATTTGCATAATATCTCTAACCCTACTTTTTATTTCATCTCATTAGCTAGTTTTATTTCATGTATTTATATTTCATTTTTTAGTTTGTTAGAGTACATTTTTTTCTATTCCAGCAAGATTTACTATACATGCATAATGATTTCAATTTTGAATGGATATCTATTTGATGGACTTTTGTTTTCTTGGATATAGGGATTCTGGGATTCTCACGTTACTTCATGGAAGCAATGTGTCCCCATATGGAGCCAAATGTTGCACACTTTTTATCATTCCAAGGAAGCGGACATACCAATTTTTTTTTAAAGGACCGGATCATCAACCATCAGTTTTACGAAGTCATTGGAAACCCATTCTACCAATTTATAATGTAAATGATGCTAATAAAACCGTGTGTATGTAACAACCACACTTTTTATCATTCCAAGGAAGCGGACATACCACTTTTTTTTTAAAGGACCGGATCATCAACCATCAGTTTTACGAAGTCATTGGAAACCCATTCTACCAATTTATAATGTAAATGATGCTAATAAAACCGTGTGTGTATGTAACAACCTAGATAAGCTTATTATTTTGGTGAAAATTTCATTTTAAGAGATTTTTTGTCTCACTAACTCGTTTGTGTTTCTAAACACGGATGGTTGGCAAAGTTTTTCCCTTCAACCTCACCTCAAAGCTAAGGTGGAATTTTTCATCAAAGTCTTAGGTAAGTTCTAGTGTTTTAATCGAGCCTTATGTAAAAGTAATTTGGGAATAATTTAAGCTAATTGATTAAATTATTTTATTACAAATCACTTGGACTACTAGATAATATTGTGTCGCAGAATTGGGTAAATTATTCGAGGGTCTATACTGAACAGATGCTCCCCTTTTGAGGGTTGAATTGTAAAAATCTTATGTAAAATATTTTAGTGCATGGTCCCTCATAGTTAAACACCATCGCTAAAATATTAGAGGGTGAAAAAATTATTAATCCCCTCAACTGTCAATTAATAATTTTTCTGGCAAAAATAAATTAAAATTCGTGGAAAAATTCGTGGGTCTCGAAGGAATTAATTTTTGGAGGTCCTCCACCAAGGAAATATTATAAATTCAAGAAAAATTGGACCCTTGGACCTTGGTGGTTAAGTCAAAATCAAATTTTTGAGGAAATAAAAAATTAAACCCTTGGACCTTAGTGGTTAAGTCAAAGTCAAATTTTTGAGGAAATAAAAAATAGGTTAAATGAGAAATTTTTGAATTTCTCAAAATAATTATTTCGATGACAGAGATTAAAAGTTGATCAAAGATTTATTGACGACCAATGTTATTTTGACAAGGATCAAGCCAACTAGCCGTTATTTTTCCACTTGGAAGATTTATCTATAAATAGAGAGTTATTTTGAGTCTCTAGCCATTTGATTTTTGGCTAAGAAAATTTTGCAGAAACGCCGATGTAACACTATTGCCCTATTGTAATGTTTTTTGAATCATAATAAAGACTTTTGGGTGCAATTCATGGTTTTTATTGGTCATTGATTTGTGGTATGTGCTGGGTACGTGTTTTTCTATATTGTGCTTAAATTTTTTAAAGTTTGTTTATTCATTAGATGGTGATAAAAACATTCTATTAATACATTTTGGGTCTATTTTAGGAGATTTGATTCACCATATGTCTAACAAGCTTTCTTGAGGAAAATATATAGTTTTTGCAGGTTCTTCAGTCCTTGGGCTCCAAGTTCACAAACTGTGGGCATAAGCCGACCTTGTTTGGACTTCAGATATTTGTTGTGGTTTATCTAACTTCGCTAAGCGAGTAACTTACATTTGTTTTCCAAAGTATTATTAGCCATTTATCAAAGAAAAGACTCCATAAAAAATTATTTCTCAAAGTTTCTTTTAAAGATATTTTTTGACTTGTGTATATATGGGGGTTTTGGGTATTTTTTTATCTCCATTTTTGGAGGTGAAATCAAGTGAAAGAACTGGAATAGAGCTAGATCTATGCCCTTAAGGGTAAGATCAAGTCTCCAATTTTTTTTTGGAAGGCCAACTATTTGAGAAATTGAGCAAAATTTCAGATCTCAAGCAAGTTAATTTTTTTGAAGCAAGTGTTTCATTTTTTAGCCTTCCCGGGTTTAGATCCAGCCTCTCCAAGGCTAGCGCCAACCTCTAAACCCCTTGCATCAGCCCTAGAGGCTCTAATGTCATCGTTTTAGGCCTCCTGGAGGCCAGCGTCAACCTTTCTCCTCCTTGACGTCCTCTTTTTCCCTTTGTGTCAGGGTTTCAGGGCCTTTTCAGGCCTGACCATGACCTTTTGAGGCATCAACATCCCTTACTTGCCCTAGAAGACAACTCTAGTAGGCTTGTCATGGGTTCCTAAGACCCTTAGGGCCTAGCCGCAACCCTTTGAGGGCTTCTCTGCCCTCTCCGCCCTTTCCTCCCTTCCTCTGCCTTTTCGGCCTCCCTTTTGAGCCTCCTTCATCTCTCTTGAGCCTCATCGTTGACTTTTTTTCCTTTGACGTTTTCAAGCCTTTTTTATTGCCTTTAGCCCTCTTTCTAGCCCTAATTGTTAAAATTTGGGTATTAGAGGACAAGTGGTTCCCTAAGGCTTTGATCTTTGGCCTAGGGAAAAGTGTCCAAATTTATTTGTACGTTTCTCCGAAAGTGACTTTATAAGTAGTAAAGTCAATTTAATTTAAAAGTGACTTTATAAGTGGTAAAGTTACATTCTAATTTAAAAGTGACTTTATTAACGTCAATGAAAAACTAAAAAGTGAAAAAGTGACTATGGCAATGAAAAGCTAAGTGAGAAAGTGAAGGAGAGCAGCAATAAGACATTTCAGCAAAATTGGGCAGCAAAATTTATTGGTATGCATCCCAAGGCAAAACTGTAAAGTAGGAGAAAGGCACAAAAATCAAGAAAGAGGGACAACAAGGGCACGAATTTTGAGGCAGGTTTTGGGCATGAATTTCGAGGTAGTTGTACTGCTGAAATCTGTATGGTCCGTACAACATTCAATGTAGTTTTATTGCTAGAAAAATTTCTGTTTTGGCAGTTTGCTTATTGGCACGATTTTCGAAGCAGAGTTCAAGCACAGAAATCGAGATAAGTTGTAATTTGTGGTCGCTGTAATTTTTACTACGTATTTCATTTTCTCTATAAAAGCATTTTAAAAAATAAAGAACTCTCAAACTGGTTTTCCCCAAGAGTTATAGGGGGGTTTTTCCAGGGTCACATTGACAAAAACCACTGTTATTTTCTGTGCATCGCTGTTATAATTTTGCTGTGTTTTATTTCTACAATTTCAGCAGTTGTCAAATCTCTGAACTTGTGTTTTCAGAAAATATTGTCATTTCCAGATTTTAGAATTTTTATCATGCTTGGATTTAAAACTAAATGAATGGAGTGATAAAGAAAACTGATAACCGGAGTGGGGGTTGAAATTCTTCATGGTATCAGAGCTTGGTTAGCTGAAAAGTGTAGTTTGGGACAACAAAGTGAAATTACAGCAAACTGATTTTTTCAGAGAAAACAGAAACCTTTACCACAAATTTGAAAATTTTAGTTTGGTAGGACAGTGAAGCATGTCTTTTGGTTTGAGAGTTGAAGACAGGTTGGATGGGCAAATCAACTACAATGCATGGAAGGAGAGAATCCAGAGCATCTTTGAGGAAGCATAAGTCTAGGGCATTATGGTAAATACCACAGAACTCAGCAACAATACCTGCTGACCCTGTACAATTGACATTGTTTAACAAAAAGAATGCTAAGGCAAAAAGATTAATTCTGGGAGGAGTCAAAGATCATGTCATTCCTCATGTGAGAGGAAAGATTTATGCACGTGAGTTGTTGACAACCTTGACCAGTATTTACTAGAGCTCAAATGAAAACAGAAAAATGGTTCTAAAGGAGAAACTGAAGGCGATTAAAATGGCTAAGACTGATAGTGCTACAACATACCTCAAAAAGATCACTTCAGTGAGAGATGAGCTGGCAGCTGTAGGTGAGATCATTGCACCCACTGAGTTGGTGATGATTGCTTTAAATGGTCTTCCCAAGACTTGGGAGAATTTTGTTGATGGCATTGTTGCATGGGCAAACCTTCCCGAATGGGAGAGGTCGTGGGATGATTGCATTCAGAATGAGATAAAAAAGAACCATCTTGGGGCAGCCAAACAAGTGGAGGAGGATGACAATGTGGCATTGTTAGCCAGAGGCAAGAAGGGCAGAGTAAAGAAGCAAGCTTCCAACAGTGGAGGCAAAGGCAACGGTAAAGGCAAGCAACAGAACACAGAGAAGGACTATTCCAAAGTCAAATGTTGGAATTGTCAAAAGTTGGGACACTATGCTGTTGTGTTCGGAGAAGAAGAACAAGAAAGGGAGAGACAAACCCATGGCAGCTTTTGCAGAGATAGAGAGCTTTGATCGAGAGTTTGGGTTCATAGCTTGTGAGGCCACTAGTGCAAGATCACCTACCATACAGGTTCAGAGGGAGTGTGCACTCTCCACTACTAGGAGAGCATCTTCTAGCATTTGGTATGTTGATAGTGGCGTTTCCTGCCACATGACAGGAGTTAGAGAGTACTTCTCAGAGCTTTCAGAGGATGATACTGATATGGAAGTAGTACTTGGTGATGACAACATGGTTAGAGCAGTCGGTGTGGGGGCATTGACATTTGATAGGGGACCCAAACCTCCCTTGAAAGTGTCAGATGTTCTATATGTGCCAGGAATGAAGAAGAACCTGATATCTGTCTCAGCACTTGAGGGCAGACGGTATGATGTGTTGTTCAGTAGAGGGCAGGTGCTTATATATCCTAGGGGAACTCCAACTTCTTCAGCTAGAGTGATTGGTGTGTGCCATGCCAAGGTGTACAAGCTCTCATTCCAGCCCTTGAAGGCATTGAGTAGCAGCATTCGATACAAGGCTGACAATAGATTTAGCAGTTCAGAGTTGTGTGAGATTTGGCACCGCAGGATGGGGCACATGTATCATGGGGACTTGAGTACATTGCGGGAGATCACCACTAGTGTGCCAGATTTCAGTTCTGATCACCTTGATGTATGTAGAGGATGTGCTATGGGGAAGTTTGCCTGATCCCCTTTTCCTAGAAATGACAACAGAGCGATTGTGATGCTTGACTTGATTCATACCGATGTGAGTGGTCAAATGTCTCATGTATCCTCGAGTGGCTATGAGTACTATGTTTTATTCATTGATGACCACTCTAGGAATATTTGGATTTATTTCTTGAAGACCAAGAGTGAGGTCTTCAAGTGGTTTCAAGAGTTCAAAGCTCTTGTGGAGACCCATACAGGTAGGAAGATCAAGGTACTCGGGTCGGACAATGGAAGGGAGTATACCCTTGGTGAGTTTGTTGGTTTTTGTGTTGAGACAGACATTAGGAGGGAGTTCACAGTTCCTTACAACCCCCAGCAGAATGGGGCTGCAGAGAGGAAGAACAGATCCATTGGAGGGGTTGTTAGAGTTCTTGCAGAATAGGAGTCCACATCGTGCCTTGGGGAATGTGACTTTGAAGGAGGATTTTTCTGGGAAGAAGCATGATGTTGGGCACTTTCGTATCTTTGGGTGCTTTACATATTACTATGTCCCCAAGGAGAACAAGACCAAGCTAGAGCTCACTGCAGACAAGGCCATCTTTGTGGGTTATAGCGAGACCTTGAAATCTTATCAGATTATATTCTTGCGTAGAGGAAAGTGGTTGTCAGCTAGGATGTGAAGTTCGAGGAGGAAAGAGATTTTAGGAGGTCACGAGAGTTAGAGCATCCAGAGTCACCAGACCCTCAAGAGTAGCTGAGTCAGTCACAGGGATCTAATGGTAAGGGATCAGGAGGTACATCGATTATAGTGTCAGGTCCATGAGTGAGCAATGGCTCTCAGAGTCAGGCGGGTGATTCTTCGGGCGGCATGTAGGGCATTCCGCCTAGCATCTCACAGGGTAGTCCACTAATGACAGTTCACACGGTACTTCAACATCTACAGGCACAGATTCAGGCAGGAGGTCCGTTGTCAGGCCTTTAGGAGTTCAAGATTCTGATGATGATGAGGATTCTTTCACTTCAGTGGGAGAACTATGCTCAGGGAAGAGGAAGCCCAAGTGGCTTCAAGATACCTTGCGCGAGGCCACATCAGTTGCTAGGCGCAAGAGACAAGTTAGAGAGAGTAAACCACCTGAGCGATTCTGTAGTTACATGGCATTGGTAACAAGCATTGTTGACTTCGAGCCTTCTAGTTATGAGGAGGCAGCCAGAGAACAGGTCTGGAGAGAGGCCATGATGGAGGAGTATTCTTCTATTATGAAGAACAATGTTTGGGAGGTAGTGCCGAGGCTTGAAGGTAAATCAGTTGTTACTTCTAGATGGCTCTACAAGATAAAGCATGCTTCAGATGCTAGCATTGAGAAGATCCACCAGATGGATTTGAAGACCACATTTCTCAATGGCTTCATTTAGGTGGAGGTTTATATTGAGCAACCACAAGGCTTTGAGGTGCACGGGACGGAGTCCCATGTATGCAGATTGAAAAAGGCACTCTATGGTCTGAAGCAAGCTCCTAGAGCTTGGTGCTCGAGGATTGATACATACTTGTAGCAGTTGGGTTTCACAAAGAGTGAGGTTGATCCGAACCTATACTTCATTGTGGTGGGTGAGGAGCCTCTCATTTTGGTGTTGTACGTTGATGACTTGATCATCACTGGTACAGAGAGACTCATTGAGGGCTGCAAGAGAGATCTTGCTTTAGAGTTTGAGATGAAGGATATTGCTTGATGCATTATTTTCTGGGATTGAAGGTGTGGCAGGAGGAGGGGCATTTCTTCCTAGGGCAAGGGAAGTACATTATGGATATTCTTACCAGATTTCACATGGAGGACTGCAAACCCATGTCTACACCTATGATCACTAATTGGAAGAAGCTTCATGCTTCTGATTACGAGTTGGTGGATCCCACTCTATACAAAGAGCTGATTGGTATATTGATGTATTTGGTCAACACTCGACCAGATATATGTTTTGCAGTTAACACTATGAGTTAGTTCGAGCCCAGGAGAGTGCACTGGGTGGCTGCAAAACACATTCTCCGTTACTTGCAGGGGACTGTGGATTTTGGCCTGGATTATAGACAGGATGATGGAGTGAGACTGGCAAGGTACATGGATTCAGATTGGGTAGGTTGTGCTTCAGATAGGAAGAGTACTTCCGTGTGTTGTTTTGAGTTGGGTTCGACAGTTATGTCGTGGATCAGCTAGAAACAACAGTCAGTTGCATTGAGCTTAGTTGAGGTAGAGTATATGGCTACTAGTTTGGCCAGTTGTGAGGCCATATCGCTTCGCAAGATGTTGTTTGGTCTATTTGGTTAGGCATTGAGACCTTTAGTAATTTCTTTTGATAATCAGAATTGCATAAAACTCACGGAGAATCCAGTTTTTCATGACAGGTCAAAGCATATTGAGATCAAGTATCACTTCATTAGAGACTATGTCTAAAAGGGAGCTGTCAAGCTTGAGTACATTTCCACAAATGAGCAGGTAGCGGACATTTTCACCAAAGCCTTACCACGGGGCAAGCATGTCTACTTCAGAGACAAGATGGAAGTGGTGGTGAGCACTTTCCTCTGTAAGAGGGAGTGTTAAAATTTGGGTACCAGAGGACAAGTGGTTCCCTGAGGCTTTGATCTTTGGCCTAGGGAAAAGTGTCCAAATTTATTTGTACCTTTCTCCTAAAGTGATTTTATTAGTGGTAAAGTCAATTTAATTTAAATGTGACTTTATAAGTGGTAAAGTTACATTTTAATTTAAATGTGACTTTATTAAAGTCAATGAATAATTAGAAAGTTAAAAAGTGACTATGGAAATTAAAGGCTAAGTGGGTCTTTATTTAAGTGGATGAGTTAAAAAATAAAAAGTGAGAAATAAATGCACATTTATTCTCATCCCTAGATCTAAATGAATGTCAACCATTAGATCTTAGGGTAATCGAAAAGGTCATCTAAAGAGTAAAAGGAGAAGAGAAGAGAAGAGAAAAAGATCAATTCATTCTTTCATGAGCATTTTTGAGAGAAAGAGAAGAAAGAGCAAAGAGAAAATTTCTGAGCAGTGAGAAGTAAAGGAGAGCAACAAGAAGACATTTCAGCAAATTTGGGCAACAACATTTATTGGCACGCATCCCAAGGCAAAATTGTACAACAGGAGAAAGGCACAAAAATCGAGAAAGGGACAACTGCAAGGGCACAAATTTCAAGGAAAGTTTTGGGCACGGTTTTCGAGGCATTTGTATGGTCCGTCTCCATTGAGGTCTTGGTACTTGGAGTTGTATTTTTATTTACTTGTGTGCTACATGACTAGGGATTTCAGACCCTAATGAAGACAACAATGTTTGTGTGGAGAGCTTATATGAGATAAGTTTGATGAAGCCAAGGAGGACTCACCAAATAGTGGTAAGAGTTGTATTGTCATGTCCTTGTGTGCTACAACATGGTTGGGGTTTTAGACCCTAAGGAAGCAAACAATGTTGCTGTGGAGATCTTATGTGATACAAGTTTGATGAAGCCAAAGAGGATTTGCCACTATTGATGATATCTTGTAGCAACTTTAGGATGAACTTATGTGATATAAGTTTCATGAATCCAAAGAAGAATTGCCACTGTTGATGATAGTTTGTACCAATTTTATGATAAATTTGTGGTATGTACATGTACTTTATTTCTGCTATATAAGTAGATGGAATGATATGTACATGCAATTTTTTCATATCTCTCTCTCTCTCTCTCTCTCTCTCTATATATATATATATATATATAATATATATATATATAGACGAAGGTTCTAGCTTTCCAAAATTATGTATTTCAAATTTGATTTTAAGCTTTGCGTTGTCTTCTTGATTGGGCAATTTCTAGCACTCATTGTTCATGCGGATTTAAAATAATATAAGGCTGAAATTGTTTAGAGATTTAACACATAAGATTTCTCTTATTAAATCTATTGTAACAAAGTGATTTCAAATTCAAAATGTGCATGGAAAAGCGTGCTTTAGGACTTCAACCTATTGGCATATGTTTAGCGATAGTGTGTTGGGTGAGAGTGAAGTAAAATATTGTCCGTTGTTTGTTGTTGTAAACTAATATTTCAGAGCAGCCCTTGTGAAAATTCGAGAATCCCTGAATCACCACTGCAGCAAATTGATACTACTTCTACTACTTGTTAATCCATGCAAATTATTTACTGTGTTTCACTGTAAATATCTAAGTACAATTGCCACCTTCACAACTTTAAATGTTGATTTGGGGTAGCATCAGATGTGCTCTAACGATGAAAATTGGTGGAGAGGCTAAAACACATGAAATCTCCAAGAACCAGAAATGGTTTGGGCATAATCTAACAAGTTTGGAAGATATTAAAATAATTAATATTTTTAATGGAGTCTCTAAGTCTAAACTTAGGGAAAATAAAATATTAATGTGAATTAATATAAAACTGAGTTAGAATGGTCCAAAAGTCGTGGATCAAGCCAGATCTAATCTTAGTCGTTGATAAGGGACTTAATCATGGGCGTTGATGGACCAATGAGAAAAGTATAAGAAGAGGCTTGAGGGTCAGTTGGAGAACATACTGAGGGAGACCAATCAGTTCAATTTCTTGAGCGGGGTTAGCTGAGGAATTTAAACTAGTGGTTTGGAGAGCAGCAGGAGGCAACAAGTACGGAGAAAAGAGTCAGGATTAGCAACAAAAGACCAGCGCAGAGGTAGGAGAGGCAAAAACAGGGCCTTTCAGGCAGACGCTGAGGCAACAAGAGACTGGGCAGTCACTAGAGGGCCTGCGTGGGTGACATAGAGAGGCCCAGGGCTGACACAGATAAGCAGGGGTTGACGCAGAGTGTTTGGGAGCTATGTAGAGGTCAACCTGGAACGAGAGAAGTACTGGAGAATTTTTCTCTCTGTTGGTTAAGCTAGTTTGGCACCTAGTTGTACTGAAGAAGATTTGGATAATAAAATCCTCCCTTGCTGCAACGGCTTTCCCACATTGGGTTTTTTCGTGGACTGTTGTCCAAAATATCTGTGTCGATGTGTTGATTCTTGTGCATGTGTTTGTTTTTGTATTATGGCGTGATATTTGCAACAAAAGTTATTTTAATGTTTATTGAAGGAATTTCATAAATAGATCACTGAAAATAAGTAGGCAAAGTAAATCAGATGTTGCAGTGATAGAATTTTCACATGGTATCAGAGCGAATAATCATAGATAGGAAGGGAAAATTAGTTATGGGTTGAGACCATGATGTAGAGGCATCCACGTTAGGGGACTTACACAAATTTGCAGAAAATTGCACAAGAGATTTCGATTTCCCCATGTTGGCTTCCAGGATGGAAAAAGAAGTGGCTTTTATGACTAATTTTGCATCATTAGAAGTATGGTATATAAACAGTGGAGCCTCTTGGCATATGACGAGAATCAGGGAATGTTTCTCAGAGTATCGAGAAGTGAAGATGAACTTTCAGATCAACATGGGGAACAAGTCAAAGTGTACTCCAGTAAGGAAGTGTACCATTTTCAAACAGAATCAGGAGAACGCTTCCGCGCTACAAATGTGCTGCATGTACCAGGATTGGGGATGAACTTATTTTCTGTATCGCAACTTCAAGGCAAGGGCTATGACGTCTACTTCATCAAGGAGAAGGTATACGTCGAACAATCGAGCTGGAAAAAGAAAGTGCTAATCGAGATCAAAATTAACAGGTTGTACAAATTACAACTAGAATCACCAATGGCACTAATAGGCAGTCATGGAGATAAGGACTTGAACAAACTATGACACAGAAAAATGAGACTTTTGCACCATGGGGCTTTGAAAATTCTCAGGAGCACTGTAATAAGAGTTCCAGATCTTAGTACAAAACGAGATGATGTATGCAGAGAATGTGCTCTAGGAAAGTATGCCAAGGCAACATTTCCTAGGAGTAAACACAGAGCCAAAAGCGTACTAGGATTGATACACTCAGATATCTGCGGACCTATGTTCACCAAAGCTCTTAGTGGTGCCGATCATTTCCTTACCTTCATTGATGACCACTCAACGAAAACTTGGATTTATTTTCTAAAAAAAAAGGACGAGGTTTTCTGTCGATTCAAAGAGTTTAAGGCTTTGGTGGAGAATCTGATTGGGAAGAAAATAGAAGTTTTGCGCTCAGATAATGGAGGAGAGTATGTCGATAAGGACTTCATTGGTTTTTGCGCTAAGGAGGGCATCAGAAGAGAGTGGATAGCTCCGTATAATCCGGAGCAGAATGGAGTAGCAAAAATGAAGAACACGACTATTGTAGAAGCAGCTAGGGCCATGATGTATGATTAGGATATGCCAAAATTCCTGTGGGCAAAAGCATGCAACACAATAGCCTATGTTCAGAACAGGACTCCTCATTGAGCGTTGGGCAAGATTACTCCAAAGAAAGTTTTCACAGGGAAGACGCCTAAAGTCAGTCATTTCAGGATATTTGGGAGTTTAGCATATTGCCGCATACCCGAGGAAAAAAGGAAAAAGCTGGATCAAATTGCGGAAAAGGAATATCTAGAGGGATATAGCGAGAACGGTAAGGCATACAAAATCTATCTTCCAGGGAGTAGGAAGGTAGTGGTTCGACGAGATGTAAAGTTCATGGAGGACATGGCTTTTAGAAAATCTCGTGAGATGCCTTCCGAGGAGCAGTCAAAAGAAGAGCCATTGGTTAAACCTCTTCAACCAAAAGTAAAGAATTCTTCCTCGGATCAGGAAGTTTCATAGGATGAGGACCTAACAGAGGCACCTGCTGGCAGAGGAAGAACTAGTAGGGAACCTCGTCAGATTCTGCGAGATGCAGAGGACTTCATCGGTGTGCCAAGAAACAATAAGAGGGAGCGAAAACAGCCAGATAGATATCAGGCACTAGTAGCTCAGGATGGGGAGCTTGCCAGTTTCCAAGAGGCAACTTAACATCAGGTTTGATTAGGTGCGATGGTAGAGGAGTACAACTCCATAATGGTGAACGATGTTTGGGAGGTAGTGCCAAGGCCCTGGAAAGACAAAGTTTGATTACTTCAGGGAAAAGATGGGGATGATAAAGAACCCATTTCAGTAGCAAACATGGGGGTGATAGCAACACAAATGTCGAGGGAGTTGCAGTGCGGATGCAGTGTTGGGAGAAAAGGACCAGTAGCAGAAAAAATGCAGATGTTGTCGCTTTGGCAATAACAGAGCCATGGGCAATAGTACAGGATGCAGCAGTGGAGAGGATGTTGGGCAGGGAGGCTTAGCATTAGCATAGGGACCGATGTCGAATGATCAGGGTGATACTCAGTGAGGAGTATTACTAGAGCATAGTCCTTGTGAAGAGGGAGTGTTGATTTGGGGTAGCATAGGATGTGCTCTAGCCACGAAAATTGGTGGAGAGGCTAAAGCACATGAGATCTCCAAGACCCAGAAATGGTTTGGGCAGAATCTAACCAGTTTGGAAGATATTAAAATAATTAATATTTTTAAGGTAGTGTCTAGGTCTAAATTTAGATAAAATAAAATATTAATGTGAATTAATATAAAACTGAGTTAGAATGGTCCAAAAGTCATGGATCAAGCCAGACCTAATTTTAGCTGTTGATTAAGGACTTAATCTCAGCCGTTGATGGACCAATGAGAAAAGTATAAGAGGAGGCTTGAGGGTCAGTTGGAGAAAATACTGAAGGAGACCAGCCAATTCGATTTCTAGAGCGGGGTTAGCTGAGAAATTCGAACTAGTGGTATGGAGAGCAGCAAGAGGCGGCAAGTGGCGAGCAGAGAGTCAGGATCAACAACAGAAGGCCAGCGCAGAGGCAAGAGAAAAGGTAGACGCAGGGCCTTTCAGGCAAATTTCTCCAAGAGGTAGGAGAAGTCAATCTAGCACAATCTTTTTTCCCTTAGCTTTAAGGGGAGGAAAAAATTAAAAAAAGGAAAGAATAAGATGCTAAGGCAGCAGGAGACTGCGCAGTCACTAGAGGGCCTGCGTGGGTGACACAGAGAGGTCCAGGGTTGACGCAAAGAAACAGGGGCTGACACAGAGTGTCTGGGAGCTATGCAGAGGCTAGGAATGGGAGAAGTGCTAGAGAATTTTTCTCTCGTTGGGTAAGGCAGTTTGGCACTTGGTTGTACTGAAGAAGATCTGAATAATAAAATCCTCCCTTGCTACACCGATTTTCCCACATTGGGTTTTTCCGGGCACTGTTGTCCAAAATATCTGTGTCGATGTGTTGATTCTTGCACATGTGTTTGTTTCTGTATTATGGTGTGATATCTGCAACATAATTTATTTTAATGTTTATTGAAGGAATTTCATAAATAACTCATTGAAAATAAGTAGGCAAAATAAATCATATGTTGTAGTGATAGAATTTTCACATTAAATAATATGCGTAAACAAGAATCTGAGCAAGAAAGAAATAACACACACAAGTGACAACATTGTTTTTGGACCAATTTTCCCGGAAAAACCCAATGTGGGAAAAACCGATGCAAAAATTGAGGGTTTGTATTATTAAGCAGTAATTTCTGAATACAATCTTTGAATGCCTTGCTAGCTATCCAATACAGAGAATCTAACAGTCAACGAGATGAGTGAGATATACCTCACACTATCATTGGTGATCCAACACTGATCCAACCACTGAATGGCTAGCCCCTAGCTGCCTTTGTGCAATCACTGTGTTGCTTTGCGTCACAACTTCTAGGGATTGCGTCACTCCTTTAGCTAATCGATTTTCCCCTAGAACTTCTACTTTCTGCCCTCTCAGTCTCACACCCCAACTTCTGGCTTTGGAACTCAATTCTCTAGCGAATTTTGAATATCCTCTCAGGCTCTGCGCTGCCTCTGTGTGGCCCTATGCTTCCCAATGTGGCTCTGCATTACCTCTTCTAGATCTCTCTCTGCCTTCTCTGCGATGTATCCCCGAATCAAGAAACTCTCCAACCAGAAACTATCTCTGCCTCTCACAGCAAGAAATCACTTCGAGGGCTTCTCTTTTCAGAAATCGATTCCTTGATCTTTAACTCAATGTGTCTTCCAAATGCCCATCAAGCCTCTTTTTATAATCCTCTCGTTGATCAATCAACGACTCATTAAATTCTAACCCATGGCTGAGATCATTTTGGATTGATCCTCGTTTTCTTCTTGAAGTTTCACCCCAGTTTAATTAATACCCTTTAATTATTTTAATCTCCTAAGTTTAGACCTATGCACCCATTAAAAAAACTAATTATTTTAATAAAACCTTCTCCAGATGGAATTTCCCAAAACGATTTCTGGGTATTTTGGAATACATGTGTCTTAGCCTCCCTGCAAATTTTGAGGCTTAGATCACATCTGATGCTACCAGAAATCAATAACCCTAAGGCTGAAGTTTACAAGGATTAGATTTGAGAAACCTTTGGTGTGGTGAAAATTATGAAGTAAAGATACAAGATAAATATTCCTACATTTGGTAAACAAATTAGAGTTACAATTAGACATAAAACTAGTGAGGTAGAGGCCATAGAATATGGACATAGAATAGAAAGCCATAGTGTAAGAGGACATGAACAAATTTCTAGGTTCTAGGGTCACGTCTCCTATAAATGAGAGTGAATATGTTTCTACTATTGTTGTAGTCATAAAGAACTTTGTAAGTTAGGTTTCTTCGTTAGTTTTCTTAGAATAGGTAGGGTTAACATTACAGACCCTTCTTAGCACCTTTAATATAAGTTGCGTTAAAAGGAGTAGAAGATTGGGAAATCTATTCCTTTTGGATGGATGCTTCAATTACAACTATTGCTTTGGTAAGTGCTCTTGCCCATCTAGCACTCTTCTTAAAGATGGGTCATCTACCAACAAGTACTTCAACCATTTTAGTAATCATGTGCTTTCATTAATGTTAAGGGCATGCCATTATGAATCACCAGACAAACTGGATGAATCCTAATTGTATCCTTGTTTCCACACTTCACCTTGGATGTTAGCGTTTTAGCCTAAGTTACTAGGAATCAGATATGGATACAGATCCAAACTCGCTAGTTTTTTAAAAATCCAGGATCCAGATACGACAAGCATACGTAAAGTACAAGGAATATAATAATATTTTTTAAATTTAGAAAAACACTTTAGAGTTCAAAAATCAATATTTATTTATAGATCACAACATTTAGAACTGAAACCATTAGATATGTTCCACCTTTTGTTATTATTTATTTATTATAATTCCCACAGTCATACATTAAACTAATAAATTATAGCCTTCTAGAATTATAATAAATTAAATAAAGGCTCTGGAGTCTGGTTGCTTAGTTCCATGGGCCACTTGTCAGAGTCATGCCTTGAAGGGGTTCTAGGGAGCTCATAAGTAGAGTCACAGGCAATTTTTGGGTTTAGCACAATGGCGCTCAAGTGGCAAAGACAGGTTCCCTTTATTGGCACTCTAGCACTCACAAGCTTGATTGGTCAAAGAGCATAGAGTCATGAGTCGATTGGTCATGGGTAGTCAAACCATAGGCATAGATAAAATGCGGCATTCCCTAAGTCGAACAATAGGGCCTAGGCATAAATAAAATCATAAATGGCCACCCCACAAAAATAAAAAAACATAAACGAATTCCAAACCTTTATTGTCGCCCTTAGACTTTCGCTCTGTCTGAACAAGTCTCAGCCTGCTGCTATAATTGTCCCAGCCTGTGTTGTATGAATTCTTTGCTCTGTCTAAACTTTGAAAAAGTCTCAACCTACTGCTATCACTGTCTCAACGCGTCTCTATTTTGTGGCTGACAAACTGATAAAAAATAACAAAGAGGGACTGCACATGCAATCAAGACAAAACAAAAAAAACTAATACTAAAGTAAAAAAACTCAAAACCGTGTTGAATAAAAATATGAAATCTGATTCTACACGGGATCGGTTTCTGATTTTCGGGAGCCGTTTCTAAATTGAAGGTTTTGTTTCCATCAATAAGGGATCTGCCATGCAGTCAGATCTTGGACGGATGTAGGCGGATTTGGATCCGGATCAGATACATGGATCCTAGACCCTAGAAGGCCTTATGGTTTAGGAGGGGCATTGATACGAGGCACTAGTTGATATAGTGTGACCATAGTTTTAAAATTCAGAAATGGGTTTTGAACCGAGCCATCTATGAAATTGGGGTTTAATCGAAAGACGATCAAATCAAGTTGAACCAGATTTGATGAATTGATATTGAAAAAAATACATAAAATAGTTAATTTTTAATGTTTTTTTTTGCCAGATTTAAAACTCTAATTCCAAGCCATTAGAGACAAAATATGCAAAGTTTTCTCATCTATATACCATGTAGGGTGTATATGTCAAAATATCACCTAGTGCAATACATATCATCAACAAAATACATAATTAATAAGGCTCTAAATGGCCTCTGGAGTCCAAAAGCAATGCTACAACTGAAACTACTAGACAATTGGTGTAATGCAAATTATTGATGAACACAATCACTCTTCAAACTTCTGCTTGTAATTTTTGCTTGTATAGCCTTTTCCTTGGAGCATTCGACACCGTTGAAATTCAGTTGCAAGATTGAATTTCTAGTCATGATAATCACTTGTGAAGATGTTTAGTCTTCTTTTAGTGTTTCTTTATTATTCATCGAGCAATTACCATTCAAATACAAGAAAATATAAATTATAGTGCACAAGGGACAAGAAGCTCCAGAGATTAGGTCAATGGCCAGGGCAACTAAGATGCATAATGCTAGCTTTGTTCTACTTCTCACAATAGTTCTCTTGTTTGGGGCCATAAGCTGCTACTACTTAGAAGCAATGTTGTTAAAAGCGCGATCGGGATTAAATCGACGCGGGGAATGAATCGGAAAAAATCGGAAAAATCAGGAAAAAATTGGAAAAAATCGGGAAAAAATCGTTTGGTACAAAAATATTCATTTTTTTCATTTTTTTTCAAAACTCATTTTTTTCGAAAAAATCGGGAAAAAATCGGGATTTTTTTAAAAAATCGGGAAAAATCGGGAAAAAAAATATGTGATTTTTTCGAATAAAAATCGCGATTAAATCGCCGTCCTGAAAAAAGCGCGATTTTTTCATTAAATCGCGATTTTATCGCGCTTTTCACAACACTGCTTAGAAGTGACTCGATGCAAAACAAAAAAAAATACTGCATTTTACTGATGAGATTGGGGAGAGATTGTGTTCTGTTTTTTATTCATGACAAGCTGCAATTTATGGTTTGGGTTATATAGTGACCTTCCTATAATTTTTTGTTTTTGTTTCTAAGCTGTAAAAGATAAAATTTGGGCATGCATAGTGTTATGAATGTAAATAAAATAGTGATAAAATAGTTAAGAGTGATTAGTACACTGAAGAAGTGTGCCTCTAATGACATGACCGTTCATGGAGGGGCACCTGAGGTATATAAGTGGGCTTTCATTTGTAACAATCTCATATCTCATATTACTTATATTAAACACTCTTATATAAATATATTATTTGTCCCATGATGGACATTATAATATTTCAGATATTCTGAATACTCTGCTGTGTATACAAACTTTGTTTGTAACACTTGGTATCGGAGCATATACGAACTTTCATCGTAACACAGAAAATTGGTCTAGAATGATATTTGATGCCTGCATGCTACATGCTTCACGGTGAACACAGTTCTTGTTTTGCAGTTATGAATCTATAATATAAATTACAGGTCAATCCTTGAGGCAAGATTAACCATCTAATCAACCTCATTAATGGTGAACATAGTTGTTCTGTGGTTATGAATCTTTAACAGAAAATACAGTTTCAAAGTTGAGGCAAAATTGACAATGTAATATATCTCATTATTGACCATTTAATATATGTTATATCTCATGAATGGTGAACATAGTTCTTGTGCTACAATTGTGGTTTTATTTTAGAAAATAAAGGGTGATACTTAAGTAAAAGTAACCATCTAGTATACCTCATTAACTTGAAAATAAGTTCCATTCAATGGAAAGCTGCCTCTCATTGCCGTTCTGCAAGGTATCTGCAGACAATCAACTTGTATGAGTTTGAAAAAACTATAGACAATATAAATATGTTCAACAGACTCTTAACTTTTTGTATGGATGCTTGTAGGGTTTAGCTATGTCCTGGGAGTATTCAACAACCAAAACTCTATATTTTTTTCGACCTACCAACAATGTGCCTTTGATTGATTTGTCATTAAGATCTCTCATATTAGTACATGAACTGCAAATTTCATTTGTACATGTAGAATCGTCCATTGTATTTGCGGTGCAGCAACATGGTTCTGTTTCTTCTCCTTTTTCTAACATTTCATCTGAAATAACATGACAGAACCTTAGCTGTTAGATTCAACCTGGAACATTGCTCATAAAAAAGCGGAAATTAGTCAGTGCACATACTCTGAAGTGTACTTGAGCTATGCTAGCACATTAAAGTGATTGCCTTGATGATTTATAGTAAGACATATTGCACGTATATGAATAAATTCAATTTTGAAAGTTCTCATTTTCCATATCTAGTATTTAATGCTGATATGTATTTGTCATGTGATGATTCTAATGTGGATTTTTGTTGGTTAGGTGGGGTGAGTCCGTTGTCTCACTGGTCTGCCAACAAGAAGTTTTGGAGGTGAGGAGTCATAAATTGTAAGGGTGCATAGTAAGTTACTACCTCTAGCAACTGCGAAACATTGAAGGAAAAGCTATTAGCCTGATGATATTGGGTCTGGATTCTGGATAGGCCACCCAAAGTCTTCCATTTATGGATTGTCACCTCCTGGATGTATAGGATTACATATCCCTAGTTGGGGCAGCAAAAGAAAGTTGCCAGTGAACCTCAAGAGTAAACTGTATGGGTGGGCACTGCCAATCGAGAGTGTTTTGGCATTAAAACTAAGGCTTTTACGTTGGTTTTATTGCACCAAGAGGCAATTTACAGCCCAATGTGGGAGAGATTTTGTAGTGAAGCGTTAGATAAAATCCTTAAGAATAAATTGTATGGGGTGGGCACTTCCAATCGAGAGTGCTTTGGCATTAAAACTGAAGCTTTTACCTTGGTTTTATTGCACCAAGAGGTGCCTTACAGCCCAATATGGGGAAGATGTTGTAGTGATGTGCTAAAAAATAATAAAACAAAATGTTGGCTCAATTAAAAATGTAATAAAAGTAATAGTACAAATACAAATAAAAATAATAAATTCAATTCAATTCAATTTTTTATATTGTAATTTTGTTTTTATTAATAAATTTACAAACAATTTCTTTAGAAAAAGTTTCATAATATGCATATCACAAGAAATTTAAATAATGATGATTTATATTCCAACCATGATATTTCAGAATGTCATGTTTAAATTTAATAGAATTAGAAATATAGAGATGTGAAATATATATAAAATATAAATACGGATCCATTTTACCATATAAATTAAAATAATGATTATTCATATTCATGAACATGATATTGCATAACTTGATATTTAAAATTAATTAATAAACATATAAAAACTTAACATTGTTGCTTAAAACAATGATTATTCATATTCATGACCATGATATTTCATAACTTGATATTTAAAATTAATTAATAAACATATAAAAACTTAACATTGTTGCTTAAAATAATGATTATTCATATTCATGACCATGATATTTAAAATTAATTAGTAAACATATAAAAACTTAACAATGTTGCATAAAAGTTGTCATTGATGTCCAAGGTTGAATGGGTCATTGTTGAGTAATGTTGTCAAAACCCTAATGTTAGGGATGATGCCTTAGTTTTGGGGTGATCAAAGCATGATAGTTCAAGAAACCGTAAAGAGAAAAAGGGTTTAAGCCCTCAAATGCAAAACTGAGGGTGAAAGGAAAATCAAGGAAAAGGTGGTCAAAGCTAAAGCAAATTCAAGAAATGACTATACCATCACGTAGCCCTCATCAAGAATTTTTCAAGGCTAGGTGGCATGCTTCCTAACTTCTCATGGTTGAGGAGAATTTAATTTTTGAAATTGACTATGTGAAATTTGGCTGCCCTAAAAATTTAAACTTAAAAACACATTAAGACATAATATGAACAGGTTGGCCCCTCATAAGCTGAGGCCCAAGATTGTGTAAAAATACAAATGTGTGCAAGGTCATTTGAACAAAAACTCGTGGATTTGAGGAATAAAGGGATATGGTCTCATGAACTCGTGAGAAGGAGTTTTCTTTTGTGTTTTGGAGCAAATTCATAAGCATTCTTGGAGTGTTTTGGAGCTGAAATAGAGTATTCAAAGATCATATTCAACTTGCTACCTTGTCTCTGTAACTCAGCCTTGTGGTAGGCCCTAATTTGGCCCTGTAACAAGCCTGCAATTTAGTGTGAAAATTTCTAAACTGAAATTCCACTGCAACAACTTATTTATTTCACCTACTTATTATTCACAATAAGTTATTTATGAAATCCCTTAAGCAAATATTAAAATAAATTCTACTGCAGTGATCACACAATTACCCAGAGAAAAATACATGCACAAGAACCAATCACAACAACACAGTTGTTTATAGACAATTGTCCCCTAAAAAACTCAATGCGGGAAAAACGGTGCAACAGATGAGGGATTTATTAATCTTTAGCAACAATTGCTTTTACAGGGAATGATTTACAAAGAAACTGAAAGAAAACACTAGATACTTTCCATTTGAGACTTTCTGACACTTTGAAGACCTTGCTCCCACTCCTGCGTCACCTCTTTGTCACTTTGTGTGGCTTAGCGTGGCTTTGAGTGGCTTTGTGTCCCTCTGCGTTAGCCTGCATGAGGGCTACGTCTCTCCTCTAGACTGTGTCTCTCTCTGCGCTATCCCCCATTGTCCCTGCGTCACCTCCTCAAGTCACTGCCTGCTGCTGATGCCCTCCACTTCCTCCACCCTGCAACTCTCCCTCTAAAATCGGTCTCCTTTACTTGAGAATCGATTTTCCTTGAGATACTGAGTATCTGCCGGTGTGTCTCCAAATGATCCTCAAGTCTTCTCTTATACTTTTCCTGTTGATGAATCAACAACCAAGATTAAGTCTCCAATCAACGGCTGAGATTAAAGCAAACTTGATCCTCTTCTCTTAGAAGCTTCTCACCCTTATCCTTATTAATACCCATTATTATTTTTATTTTCCTAAGTTTAGATTTAGGAAGCCATTAAAAATATTAATTATTTTAATAACTCCTCATCCGGGTGGAATTTCTCAAAATGATTTCTGGGTCTTGGAGATCTCATGTGCCTTAGCCTCTCCTCCAAATTTCAAAGCTAGAGCACAATTGTTGCTACCAAAAATCAACATTCCCTCTTAGTGAGGAAAGTGCTCTAGCAATGCTTCACCACAGAAGCATCACACTGATCCTCCGTATTGGTCCTTTGTGCTATTGCCTGGCATGCTGCTCCACGTCCACTGCACTGCTGCTTCCAGTACTGCTGCCCATGACATTGCCATTGCCACTGCTGCATCTGCACTGCAATTCCCTCTCAACATGCTGCATCATGCTGCCCATAGCACTGCCACTGCTAACTGCTGCACTGCAACTCCTGACACTTATCCATTTCTGCTACTGAAATGAATTTTTTACCATCCCCATCTTCTCCCTGAAATAAACAAACTTTGTTCTTCCTAGAGCCTTGGTGAGGATGTTTGCCACCTGTTGTCCTGTAGGAGTGTACCTCAACTGTACTGCTCCTCGTTGGACACAGTGTTTGACAAAGTGACACCGGATATCAATGTGCTTCGACCGATAATGAAATACTGGATTCTCAGAGAGTTTGATGCAACTCTGATTATTACACATGATCCTGGTCGCTTCCATCCTTCTCCTAAATAGATTCACAAGCAATTTCCTAAGCCATATGGCTTTGCACGAAATTGTGCTAGCTGCCATATATTCCACTTTAGCTGAGCTCAAAGCCACAAATTTATGTTTCCTACTACATCAAGGGGTCATTCCTAATCCAATGTTGAAACAATACCCAGTTGTACTTTTTTGATCTACTGAACTTCCAGCCAAATCTGCATCAGTGAACCCACTTAGCCTGATGTCATTGCCTCGGGTGTACGATAGTCCATGCTTGATTGTTCCTTGTATATACCTGAGAACATGTTTGGCTGCTGCCCAGTGCGCCCTCTTAGGTTCCACCATGAACTAACTGAGGGTGTTGACAGCATAACAAATGTCTGGCCTGGCATTGACCAGATACATCAGGGACCCTATAAGCTGCCTGTACAAGGTGGGATCAACATCTTTATTTTCTGATGCATCAATATTCTTCTAGTTGGTGATCATTGGAGTAGCCATATGTCCATAACCTTGCATCCTGAATCTTTTCAAGATCTCTGTAGCATATCTCCCTTGTCCAAAGAAGATCTCACTCTTTTGTTGCCAAACTTCCAACCTCAGGAGATAATGCATCTGCCCCAAATCCTTCATGTCGAATTTTGTGGCTAGGTTTTTATTGCAGTCTTTGATGAGCCTGGATGATCCTGTCAGGAAAAGATTATAGAGGCTCATTCTCTACAACAAGATAACAGAGATTAAGGTCTCCATCACTCTTGATGAACCCCATCTTCTGCAAGTAGCCATCAATTCGACCATACCACGCTCTAAGTACCTGTTTAAGCCCATACAAGGCTTTCTTTAATCTGCATACATGAGATTTCTTCTCATGTGTCTCAAAACCTTCTGGTTGTTCAATGTATACTTCTTCTTCTATTACCCCATTCAAGAATGCTGTGTTTACATCCATCTGATGAATCTCTCACCCCATTTGTGTTGCAAGAGATATCACGGTTCTAATAGAAGTATACCTGGCTATTGGGGCGAAGTTTTCTTCGTAGTTTATCCCTTCCTTGTGAGCATACCCCAAACTTGACTTTGTATTTCTCCACACTGTCGTTTGCAACATATTTGACCTTGTAGATCCATCTCGAACCTATCACTGATTTGTCTTGAGGCCTAGTTACCACTTTCTAGACATCATTGACCATTATAGAGTTGTATTCCTCCACCATAGCATCTACCGATACTTGATGTTGAACGACCTCCTAAAAACTAGAAGGTTCCCCAACTTGAGCTACTAAGGCTTGGTATCTGTCTGGCTGTCTTCGCTCCCTTTTATTGTTGATTTGGGGTGGCATCGGATGTGCTCTAGCACATGAGATCTCCAATACCCAGAAATGGTTTGGGCAAAATCTAACCAATTTGGGAGATATTAAAATAATTAGTATTTTTAATGGAGTCCCTAAGTCTAAACTTAGGGAAAATAAAATACTAATGTGAATTAATATAAAACTGAGTTAAAATGGTCTAAAAGTCATGGATCAAGCGAGATCTAATCTTAGTCATTGATTAGGGACTTAATCTCAATCGTTGAATTGTCAACAAGAAAAGTATAAGAGGAGGCTTGAGGGACACATGGAGAACACACCGAGTTGATCAAGAATTCGATTTTTTGGGGCAGGGCTTGCTGAGGAAATCGAAGGAGTGATTAGAGTTGTAGTTGGGGGGTAGTCACTGCAGTAGCAGAGAGGTAGAGATAATATTGGGAGCATCATTGCAGAAGCCAGGAAAGGGTTGACACTTGAAAGGGGGAATTATAGATTGATCATAATCTTGAGGTGGTGCCTAAGGAGATAAAGAATATTCAATGAGGGGCTCTTTCTTGATATTACACTCAGAAAGGGAAAAGGGATCAAAGTCACTTGAGATCATATGAGAGTAGGTGCGGGAACCACTTTCAAAATGGTGAACAAGAGAGGGAGGCAAAGAGGGGGTTGGAGTTTTGTATCCAACAAGTTTTTCTTCCCCAAAATCATAAGGCTCAGGGGATTTCAATATAGCATCATAATTAGGAGAGGTGGGAGCCTTACTGATTTCCTTAGTATGAAAGATTGGGCCTCTTCTAACAGGAAAATTGATCATTTCCAATTGCCCCTCTTTATGCAAGGGAAAATCAAATTTCTCCTTCCCAAGCGCATCAATGGATATGTCATCATAAATAATACCCGAGAGAATGTGAGGACCAATTTTAGCTTCATCCTCCTTGTTGGTGTCGTAAATGGGAACACAATCAAATTGAGGACCAACAATTTTCCATTTATCCTTTTCAATATGGAAGTAATCTCCAATGTTATCTTCTAAGGGGCAAATGGGATCACCTTCCTCAATGTTCTCAAAAGGAGAGTCATCGAGAGTAATATTCTCGAGAAAGGTAAGGTTGGTCTCAACTTCATCCTTCCCAACACACACGTTCTCAAAATCATTGATTAAGGGTTTTCACTCTTGTGGGTTTTTACCTTGGTCTTTAATCAAATCTTTGTCTCATTGTGCTTGGCTATCTTTTGTTGTGCATTTATTGTTTACTGTCTTATCTATAATTGCTCATCTGTTATTGGGTTGACTGAAATTGGAAGAAATTGTTTGAAGTTATTATAACAACATAGAACACTGTGGAAAATTAACAGGATGATTTGCATGGAGATTTAGGGGCCAACCCCTGGATCTTGATTTTTGGAGCCCGCTACACTTGACTTGGCATTGGAGGAGCCCAATGCATGCCCTAAAAGAGCCTACACATGCATGACGTCGATATTTCGGCCTCTTTGTTCTTTAATTCTTATGTTTTTAAGTTGGCTATGAAGTTGGCTTGTAACCTCACCTAGCATTTGCCCATTATCTTTGGGCTAAAATTAGAGATCATTGGAAATGTATAAATTAGAGAGATCATTTCACTCTCTCATCATCATAACTTGGAGAATTCAGACCTCTTAGAAGGAAATCGCACTTGTGTCTCTTGGCTATTGGAGATTCTTGGAATGCATTTTGATGTTTGGAAGCTATTATGGATTGTCTTTGGAGCTATTTCTTTGGTGAATTGATGGATATACTACATGTTATCTTGTAAGTGCCCACTGTTGAAGATTATCATTTTGAATTTGTCTAATGTATGGAATTGCTGCTTCTAGATCATGCTTGTTTGTGCCCTAATTTGTTGTACTTCTGCTTTGTATTGAGATCATTGTACCCAGCAGTTCAGGAAACCAAGTGCGTGCTCCAATAATCCAAAGCTCTTTGTAATGAAAACCACATGAGTGAGGAAATTCACCACTATCAGGCTCATGGAGAATGAGGGATGCCATAACACAACAAAAGGCTAGCCTGAGAAAGGCTGCCCATATAAAAGCTTATGTCACTGATGTCGAGCTTTGTTATTTAATTTTATATTGATCACATGCCTACTAACTGCTAACATTTATATAACTGAACCTCTAAGCTTATGGTGGTTACACAAATTAACAAATTGTTATGCATTAGCGTTATATTGGAGCTTGTTTTCTCCTCTAACACCATTACTATTACTATCAATACCTGAAAAGAAAATGACTCAGCTGTTGGATTAGAGAATCATTGAATGGTTTCATACTTTGGTTAACTCCATAAAATAATCGCTGGTGCATTTTACTGCTCTACTGTGACCACTACCAAACCCCAGTGCCATGTTTTTGCAGTGCCACTGTGGTGGCTCTTTTAAAGTCCTTGCAAATTGTCTATAGCCATTTAACATGTTTTTAATATTCCTAGTTTTCTTTCAATGGATAGTATCTATGATGTTGGCTAACCCCTTGCTATTGTGCAATTTGAGTATGCATAATATCATGTACTTGTCCATTAGTTCATATTATTGGTGTTGCTAAATAATGGTTCACAGAGTAGTGAAAATACAATGATCAAGCAGATTGTCCTTGAATTTTCTTGTTTCTTGGTGTCTATCATTGCACTAGTCAAACATGTATATCAAATCATTCACAAAGAATACATACCTGGACTCCATATGGCAAGAAGATAAAAGCATGGGTCATCTGGTTCTCTAGGATCAAGCTGTTTTCAGAAATAAGATAAAACTGCTTGTAATTTTCCGTTTAAGTCATGGTCATATTAAAATACTAGTCAACATTTAAAATGTCGATAATTAAGAAAATGCAATGCTTACCTCACTTAAAAGCTGATGACTATCTGGAAGTTCATATCTGCAAACAAAAGTAAAACTCGACATTATTCCAAAACATATAAGAACAGTTTCTTCTGAAGTCTATTAAGGTCAAATATACTAGCGCCAAAGCACCTGCAATCTATGTGTTGATGTTGGTTTCAAATGAATATATATTAAATAGTTTTTCTTAGATAAGAATGCAATACTACAAGAAATAAAGATGGTGCTTACACTCGATGCTCAGTCCGAAGTCGACCTATATTTTTTAGCTTGGGTACAGGTATTGAAGCAGCTTCAGGTGGTACAGTCACTAAAGCCCTCGATATTGTCAATGCATCCCCACCTTCTGAACATTGGATGCTGTTATATGGATTATGTTGTACTTCACAGTCATCGTAACTCAAGTTGATGGTGGGAATTTCATCATCCTCTGTAGCAGGTGATTCAAGCGCTGGAGTTTCAAAGCTGTCTACATACTCATGTTCTGGTGTTGCGGGCTCTTCAATTATTGGTTCATAATTTTGGATCTGAAAATTTGATGGTAAAAACTCCTGCAGAATGCTGGAATCTGGTGTCATATGTTGCTGTTGAATGGGTTCAAGAGCTAGCATGTTGCTTAGGAGATCCAAATTTTGTTGATATGGCATACTGAATGAATAATTTGGTGGGAGAGCCAGTGGATCCAAGTTTTGTTGGGAAGGCAGATTGAACGAAGAAATTTGTTGTGATGAAAATTCATCATGTGGAGCTGGAAGGGCAGGCTTTGCACTGCATGGGCACAGTAAAAGAAATTCAGTATTTGAAGCAGCTGAATTATATTTAAAACCTGGACTCCACTAATTTGATACAATACAGGAAATACAGCATTTGAAGCATTTGAGTACTGGACTTTACTTTCAACGCATTGTTGTAGGAATGTACAATTACTGTCAAGTTTATTGTATTTAAACTTATCAGTGCCAAGTTTAGCACGATAAAGAGCAAAATTAGATCATTGAGATGTCCTAACAGAAGAATGTGATGTCTTCAGTAATACTTGATTTCTAATTTGCCATGCAACTGTAAAACACTAAAGGTAGTAGGGCAACATGAACAAATGTCATCAATTGAAATAATCCCCCACAGCCCTCATCATTCAACATGCATCATGATACTACTATTCTCTTCATGTATTATAAGGAATGAATCCTGCAAAGCCAAACACTCCTCGTGCAATTGTGGATAGTAAAATAGTTCTATGATCTGACCTTGTCTACTGTTCTGCTGATATGTTATGAATAGGTTATTACAATGACCTTCACAGTAACTGAGCATTCGAGAGCAATGCATTGAAAAGTTTACTTTAGCACATATATTTCTGAATTCAACTGGATCAAACTCATAGAGCTAAAATGTGCCCAAACCTTGCACATGCACTTGCAAAGTGTTTGCACTGAAACCTCATTGGACATGCGTTACAATTTGGCCTGCTTTTGGTACAAAAAACCTGAAGAGAAAAAGAAGGATTCGTCAGTTACATTGCTGTTTTTCAGAGCTGAAGTCAGGTATTTTTTGATGTCATTTTCCAGTTATAGCGGATTGGAGGTAAAAAGTGTCACCAAGTAAATTTGATATCTAAAAGTCTTGTCACAAATTTGAAATTACATAATGCAAGTTTATATTTTTATGTTAGAAACTTGAATGACTCAGAATTGTATCATAACTCAATCCTTTCTTCCATATCCTGGTTTGGGAGGGAACCTGTCTATATTTGAGTGTTAAAAGATGGTAGGCCTAGTAGCCCACAGTTTTACATATATAAATTACTACTACGAAAACCGCTGTTTCCACGCAAGCACATTACAGTAATGAGATCTTCAAAGACAAATATGAATACAGACCTATAAAGAGATCAACAAAGCTACAAGTCTGTGGTTTGATGCTTGGAGTGAAAGGCATGTATCATCAGTCAAGTTACCTACAGTGATTTCGATTGAGATCAAAGGTTTTACTTTGGCAGCATTCTTGTAAACTTCACCAAGTAGTTTTGTCAATGAATATGCTTGGGCTTGTATCAAAGTTGTTTTCATGAGAAATTGGACAGGACTATGATTTGCTCCTTAGTCGGATCATAGGACTAGGTCTGGTCTGTTGCCCCTCAACAAGGGATTCTTGAAAGAATACATTAACGGCAGTTATGATGACTACCAAAGGAGTCCCTTCACCCTACAAGTTCATTGATGAGTTTCACAAATTATCTTCGATCATGCTTGTGCAACTATAAGAAAATATTGTTAGATACACTACTAATCTGTAGTATGAAAGCCATTTCAAGAAACAACGACAGTATCACAATTCGGATTGTTGCTCAAAGCAAGACAAAGCCACATAAGGGAAATAAGTGATCCATACACATGTGCTGAACGTTTGAATAACAAACTTGTGTTTACTTTAAAGATGTTGCATGATATGTGATCCATACACGTGTGCTGAATGTTTGAATAACAAACTTGTGTTTTATTTAAAGATGTTGCATTACATGTTCAGAAATAGGACATTGCTTTGATGCTACAAGCTCTTAAAGTATTGATGACATTTGTTGTCATGGACTTTGACTTGGGCCATGGTAGTAAAGTCAAAGTCAATTTTTTTGAAGTAATTAGCTCAAAATAATTATTTTTGAGTTAATAAAAAATGGGTCATCAAAGATTTATCGACAGTCGAGATTATTTTGACAGGGATCAAGCCAACTAACGATTATTTTCCACTTGGAGGATTTATCTATAAGTTAGAGGTCATTTGTGTCTCAAGCCATTTGATTTTGGCTAATGTAACTTTGAAATGCTGATGCAAACTACTGTCCCGTTGGGAATGTTCGAATATAATGGTCCCTATCAATCTCCTAGAAGGAATTTTGCAAAAAGAAGTCATGATTACTCATTGATAAACAAGATGGAGTGCTTCAATTGCCATAACATTGGACATATGGCACGTGATTGTAACTTGACTTGGGTCCCTACACAAGCTAGAACCATGACAACCAAGCCAGAAAAGAAAGTTACACAAATATGGAGAAATAAGCAAATTGGATCAGAGTCTCTTGGACACTCTAGCCAACAACACATGTTGATTTGATGAAGACATCAAGATGTGATATCCCAAGCGTTTGATGATCAGACTCTACAAAAAGGAAACCATGCATACTGTTAGGGGGAGTTTGTGATTCTTGACCATTCTTGCAAAATCTATTTGCCAAAGAGCCATATGAAACCCTTGATGAGTCACACATGGACAATCTTGAGAGATGATATCTCTCGGGAATAATTCCATTGAAGAAAATCATGAAGGGTGCAAGATATCTTCTGAGGCAACAATCTTTCTTATCTTGAGCAAAAAAACAAGAGCTAGAGGAGCTTATGCAAGTAGGGGAAGTTGATGATCATCTACTGCATCCATTTCCATGAAGGCATGTAAAGGCTTCGTAAGAGAAAGTACATTAAAGAAGAGCACTATGGTAGGGGGAGCAATATATCTATCAAGGAGAACTATCATCGATGAAGAAAATATGTTGGAGCAACATGTCAAGAAGCAACTTGATAGGGGAGTACTTGGGCACCCCATTTTCCATTGATGTCAAAGGGGAGAGAATTTTGAAAGGGCAAGAATATTGCCATCAATGACAAAGAAGGAGACTGTTGGTCAAAATTGTCATTGATGTCAATATGGCATTGTTGGAGATGGTAAATATTCTTGTGATACATGGCTTAAACCCTTTGTGATGTTGCCCTAACTACATGACAAAACCCTAAGTACATATATGAAGCTCTATACATCATGAGCAATGAAGCCTTAGATCTATCTTTAATGATAGAATGATGAACTAAGAAGCCCCTATCATAAAACCCTTCTAGACACATGCATGTAATACATCCTTGTCCTTATATGATGCATGGACCCTGCACAAATTGAAAGCCATAAGCCTATGAAGAAGACCTTCACATACATGAACAAAACCCTATCTTTTGTGATACAAATCCTAAGAAGTCCTAGCCTTGTTGGATGATGCCTTAATGAAGGAACCTTTACCTTAAATGCCAAAGACAAAATATTATAGGCTGCCATGATGACAATTTCACAAATTTAATTTTATTGATAGGAATGACCTCACTTAAGGATGAGATTGACACCAACTTGTAGAGGATATTTTCCCCTTTCCAACGAGCTATTACACACCCTCTAACTCCTCATAGGCTGAGAGGAATTGAATTTATAAGATAGAAAATTCCTAATTTTAGGCTAGCTGACTTGAGTAGGCTCACTAAGGCATGATGACTCCTACAAATAGACGTGTCTCTTCAATATATAGCAAAACCACTATAAATAGTAAGTTAAAATCATCATTTTTGGTCAAGAATTTCGGCTCAAAAGAAAAAAATCTGAGGCAACAAACTATAGGAGATCCAAGCTAGAGAGGAAGCGTGACACAGAAATAAGCATTGTTCAGGGTCTGATTTATTGGTTATTTCTTGTGTGGGAAGCCTATATTTAGGCAACCACAGGGGCTCGTCTTGTTGCAGAAGGCTAAAAGGATTGTTGAGGCTTGTTTGTGGTTGTTGTAGCAGTGCCACACGTCTAAATAGAGATTGGGAGGAGACCTAGGCAGATTAGAGAAGGCTGGAAGACATCAACAACAAGGAGGTAAACCGCATCTAGAGAGAGGCTTATGTGGTAGTGAAAAAGGGTTGATGTGGAGTTATAGTGTGCTCTAACCAGGCCCATGTCAACAACAGAAAGAAGCAGTTCTTTTTTTTACATCCTTTGGAGCAGAATTTCGAATTAATTTTTGAGCTAAGTTTGAAGAAGACTTTGGAGATCTTGACACTGATATTGATAACCTTATTGAAGCAAATTTAGTGTAGAACTTAGAGCAGTTGGATCAGACCTTTCAAGCAACCCTTGAATCAAAACTTGGAAACACTCGTCAGCAAATCTGTGGAGCATTTCTTCTTGGCTTGAATAACTCAGTTTGAAAGCCTTTGGTGAAGATTGTTTGCCTCAGCTGTTGGATAACAAACTTAGGCTTGGACAACAATTTGTGGAGGTCTTCATCTTTTTGCAGCTCGAATCCTATAGCAGGTTAACATCTCACTTGAAGGCTCCCTTCAATCACATAATTGTTGGGAAGACTCGAATTAGTGATTAGTCACTTGTAGAAACCTCAGATTGAAGCACATAACCTATGACTTGTGGAGAAAATAAGAGTTCAGACCGATAAAACCAATGACAAGTATTAATAACTTGCACCAGTGACAACCACTCTTAACTACAAAATTGTAGTGTCTCAGTCTGTGCCTAGTGACATTCTTTGGAGCAAGCAGAAGCGTTTTTTGGTGCAGTCTATTGGTCAACAACTTGGTGACAGAGTTGAAGTATTTTGGAGCAGATCCAAATACTTCTTTGAAGGCAAGCACTAAGATTGTTTGGAAGCTCTTGTTTGAAGTAGATATATTGTGCAACAATAGAGTGAAGGCATTTTGGAGGAACAATGCTAAGCATTGGTGCTTGGACCTTTGAAGAGCAGTGAAGTATTTGAACAGTGAAGGATTGGGAGCCTTGGAGCAGTAAAGAATTTGGACAGTGGAGTACCAAGAGCTTTGAGCAGTGAAGTATTTGGACAGTGAAGGATTGGGAGCCTTGGAGCAATAAAGAATTTGGACAGTGGAGTACTAGGAGCCTTGGGCAGTGAAGTATTTGGAACTCTTGGAGAGTTCTTGGGACGGCATATTAAAGACACTTTGAAGATTTCTTGAAGACATTTTGAAGGCACCCTTGGAGACCATGATGCATTACTGATGTCATCATGAGGTGACCTTGGAGATTTCTTTTGGGTACCATGAAGAGTTGTGGTGACACCTTCTAAGAAGACAAAGTTGTCCTTGATGAGCTAAGTGCCTTGGAGATCATTTGAAGGCAGTGTTGAAGCTAAAGATATTGTCAAGGCTCGTTGCAGAAGCTATTGGGAGCCATGAAGAATCATTAAACTAATATCATCATGAGGTGACCTTGGAGAATTTTTTTCGGTACCATGAAGAGTTGTGGTGACACCTTCTAAGAAAACAAAGTTGTCATTGATGAGCTAAGTGCCTTAGAGATCATTTGAAGGCGGTGCTGAAGCTAAAGATATTGTCAAGGCTCGTTGCAGAAGATATTAGGAGCCATGAAGAATCATTAAACTTATCTTGATGAATTGGAAGATAGGTTTGGAGCCCTAGAGTATAGGAGTCCTCAAGAGACCAAGTTGGAGCTTGTACCAGAAATAGGGTTGGAGCCCTAGAGGTTGGTGCCTCAAAGTGACAAGGTTGGAGCCTTGGAAGTCGAAGTCGGTGTTGGGCAAATACAAGTTGGAGTTTGGGAGATTGAAGAATGGTGTCTTCACTTAGGGTTGGAGCCCTACATATATTGTGTACTTGATTTATTGAAGAAATTAATAAAAGCATTTATTCTTATTGTTCATTTTGTGTTCTAAATATAAGTGATCTAACTAGTAAAAGTAACAATTGAAAAGAAATATTGATTCACCCCCCTCATAATATTTCCAACACAAGTAGCATTTGCAAACCATGCAGTCGTAAAAAACATAGTCTCTGCAACGCTGAAGGCATTACGTGGTTGAATTTTCAGGGTAAGTATCGCTATTACAACTTCTATTTTTTTATGGGTGTCCCTCCACAACTCACAACTCACAACTCACAACTCATACTAGAGACTTGTTTCAAAACAATTGAGAGAAATGTTACATCTAGATAGACGTTTAATTTAAAATTTACCCAGATGATTGCATTTCACATTAGATAGATTACATATCATTCTAATTTAGTCATTTTGGAGCATTTTTAGATTTACTTGCAATTGTATTGGTTTCATGTACTTGTCATGATGAATGGCTTCATTATTTCATGAAGTCATTATTTCTTGTTATTGAGTACTTCTTTTAGCAAGTCCAATCACTATTTACATTTTGTAAGTAACATTTTTGGATCTTAATATTGAATTTCATTTGGAAACATTGTCTATCTTTCAAGTCGTATTTTGCAAGTAGCATGGGTCTTTCATTTGCAATATTTACTTTACTTGCAAGTGATATTTCATTTATTGCCCTAACATTTTTATTTTTGTAGGATTGCTCGTCATCTTACTTGGAAATTTCTATTTGAGAAATTATATATTATTTATTTTGAACAATTATTTGTTCAAGCACTAGTCTATGATTATATAGTTTTTGAATGAATCATTGAATGTTTCTCATATATATATATTCCCTTACTTGTTTATATAATGGGATCCAGTTGATTGTGATAAACTCTCCATTCATCTGTCTCCTAGAAACTCACATTTCCTTTAACCTTCTTAGGGACCACCCCCTTGGTTTTAACTATGAGAGAGCTTTAATGGAGAGAGTTTGGAATGGGTGACCACCAAGTCATACCTTGTGGGGTTGAGGATCTTTCTCACATTAACTAGGTGTGTAAGTGAGGTGGCAACAAGACTCAATGGACAAATATGGAATCAGATGAGAAATATATAAAAATGGTTTATAATGAGTGGAAGGGAATAATATATGTGGTGTAGGCAAGCGGGACCATGCATCCAAAATCAAGGTTTCCCATGTAGTGTTACTCCTAAAGCTAGTAGCCAATAAAGGAGATCCCACATGACTAAGATACAAGCTTAACCATCGAATTGGACAATGGGACCAGAGTATAGACCAAACACATTATTTCTGTTGAATCCCCCCCACATAAGCAAATCCCCCCATAGTATAGGCTTTATATACACAATCGGAAAATAAGTCCCCTTAAAATAAGTCCCCATAGTGCACACTTTATACCTGCACAATGAGTAGGCTTAAAGAGATAAAAAATACCCAATTACATAATTAAAAACCATATCTTTAGGGTTGGAAGTGTTGGAAAATGTAACTAAGTTTGGTCTTCAATAATGTACTTGAGTATTATGTAATGTACTTTTCAAAAGAATAAAGAAAAGAATTATTATTATTATTATGACTTATTAAAACATGGGTTTATGCTTGGGTCACCATGTTTTAGGTCAAAGTCCCCATTGAGGACTTGTAAGATTTTTTCTGAGTCTATAGAATTATTGTACATTTAAAGAGGAGATCCTTCTTGGGCTTTTGAATTATGTAAAAAGGTTTAGTATTGAGTTAAATATAAATTATGGAACCTCCACACCATGTCGGCTTAAGGGAAGATCAAGTCGGCCCAAGACCATGTTCGACCCCACCAAAAGCCTACAAAAGGAAGAACATCGAATTCATTTGGAGCATCACTTCTCATCAAGCTCAAATTCTCTTTCCTGGGCAGAAGTGCAATGTTCTCTTGTTACTGGGAAAGTATGTTGCCGGTAAGCCAAAGTGAATGCGAGTTTGAGTGAGTCTAAGGAGATAAGGAAAATTGAAATTTTGGTGGTGGTCTCTCTCTGTTTCGTGCTCTAGATTGGAAAATCGAAGTCTTCCAAGTTGGATTGAGCTATTTGGTGGTTGCAACGGGTTGTCTACTGCCGACAATCTAGGAGAAAAAATTCTCCTATGGGTTTCACCCACATGTGGTGGGTAATAGATCTCATATAGGGAGGCGAAGTCCAAGATTTAAACTTGTTGTCGCACAGAATGTCTAGGCACCACGACAATGACTCAGATCGGGGGTTGTCACCCTGATTCCCAATCTCTCTGTTTAAGTTGTCTCCCTACAACAAGCTAAGAGGGGCAGCCCACGAACTTGCTTTGAAACCCTTGAATTATGGTATCACTTTATCATGTCTTCCTTTGAGGTAGAACTAGGGTTCCTTTTGCTTGGAGGTCCTTCTGATATCTATAACCTTGGTATGCACTCGCAAGAGTTAATACAAAATCTTCATAGCAAGCTCCCTATGAAAATGGAATGAAGGAGAACTAGAAGAACTAGTTGGAAACCATCTAGTTCGAGAGACACAGTGAAGCGACTAAGTACTTGATTTAGATTTAGGAAGATTTATAGGATTTGATTAGATTTTAAGTAGTTGATGCCAGTGCCTTATGGAGTCAACTATCTTGCTAGGAAATTTAGGACCAAGGAATTGATTTGCAACAGCTTCTTGGATGAATAACTATCTTATATGAAGTGCAGATCCTAAAGCTAATATGAAATGCAAGAATCTTGGTTAATTTTAGTTAAATGCCTAAGTTTTAACCCTTCGATCCTTTCTATATTGAGCCTAATTTCGTAGTAATTGACAGAAAGAAGATAAGGTGAAGCACACTAAGGTGTCATTAATGATACCTCTCTTGAAAATCTAACATCCCTGGTGCTTCCGGTGCTGCAGAGAGTTGTGGCTCTGATGACTACAAGGTCATGGATGGATACCTATCTCTTTATCGACCAAGCTTATGCTTGGAAGTAAATTTTATTTATGCAAAACTAACTTATATGCAAATGCACCGGATGATGAGAAGAAGTTAGACCTAGGATTAAAAACACTTGTGTCGCAAAAACCCTTAATTACCAAAATAAAATGTTCACTTTATTAGATGAAGACTTAAAAGTAAACCTCTGAAAATATTATAATTAAACCACAAGCTTATTTCAAACCTTTTTGATACAATTATAGCTCAAAGAGAACAAAAATTTCTTTGCAATCAATGTCAACAGATGCTAGAAAAATGCTCAGTTTGTGAAACAAAAGATATGCATTTTATCACAATGCCATTACAGAGTACTTAATTTTCAGAAATTAGTTTTTAGGACAGCAGTAAGAATTTTTTTATGGTAGTAGCAATATGACAATGAAGAAAGTGAACTATCAATGATATCTTTATGCCAAAAAATTATCAAAATTTTTCCAAACTTGCCCACATGATTTATCAAAAATTTTCAGCCTATTATGGTGTGGTTTCCAGAATTATATCTGATCTGATTTACTAATTAGAGCCAGCAATTAAAACATAAAATAACCCTAATGATGAATACCTAACTCAAGAAATTAATTCCTTAATGTATTAGACAACTTAGGAACTGATTTTAGGCTAATCCACATGAAATTTTGCCACTGTTATATCTCAGACTTCAGAAACAGAATTATTCAGAGATAACAGTCACCCAAGATGTAGATCTAGGCCAAATTTTTGATACACATTAAACATAAATGACTTATTAATGTATTTAACAATTTTTTTAGTTAATTTCAAACCTTTAACATGTGTTTTTCACCACTATTAGAAAGGTATATGACTGTTGTAGCAAACAATGAGGAAAAATATGGTTTATAGATCAAACCCTTAGGCCCTATGCCTTGAAAATCACTTGCCCAAGTTGCCAAAAATATTTCAATACCTGAAACACAAATTTTTATCAAATTTTTTGTGAAAGCCCACCAATGATTAGCTTCAAAAAATCAAATATTCAAATCAGAAATGGAGCAAGAGAAATCTATGGCCAATGAGAGCTAGCACTATGCCCAATAGAACTAGCGTTGGGATAGGAGAAGGCAGATCTGGGCTTAGAAGCTCCAAAACTTGAAACCCTTGTTCTGAAAAAAATTATTTTGCTTCAGATCTTTAGATTTATTGCAAAATCTTTAATGACTGGCCTTGCAAAAATATTTGGGAGAAGATATTGTCCCTCAGGGCCTAGATCTGTCTCAAAACACCCAGATCTGCTTGAAATTATCTCAGATCTAAAGATTTTCTTGGCTAATTTTTCAGATCTGAAGATTTTCTTCGCTGATTTCTCAGATCTATTCCTACAAAAATGAAAATAGAAAAACCCAATATGTACAAAAATAGAGAAAATCCCCAAAATCCAAGTGTTAAAATTCAAAATTATGTTACAAAATTTCAGATCTACACAAGTAAATAACATCTATACAAATAATTTATAGATCTATCAGATCTGAGTATGATTCCAACTCCGCTCCCAGATCTGATAATCTAAGGCTCTTAATAGCCAGATCTATTAAAATTTCCATAAAATATTTAAAAGATTTTAAAATTTACAGAGATACTAGCCCAAAAATACCATACAGAAAAATATTATCGTTAGATAAATCCCGAGGCTTATATGAAGTAGGCTCTTAAGAAAATATGTGTTGAGAGTTTTCTAGTCCAACCGGAGACTATCCCCAAACGCTCAATGAGAACCTGAGAGATCTTCTGCAAACACTAAATCAACCATCAAATCAAGTAGAGAAATAGAACAATAAGATTATGAATAAATAGAGATACCTATTACTTCAATCACAATTAAAATGTTACCCTAGATCCAACAAACTAAATAAGATACCTGTATTCAGATTATTCTAAGGGTATTGATTGATAATTTTCACATAATATTAAGCATAAATTAAAACTTTGTTACCATAAATTCATGAAGAGGAACACTACAACATGTTGAAACCCCAAAGACTTTTACATTAATTCAAAAAAATATACATGAGAGCTTGAGAGCTTAGTACACTTTTCAAATATCGGATGAATACACTGACAAATGGTCTCCTATTTCAAAATAAATCCTCCAACGACTAGTTCGAGTGATCTTCGTCAAAGCAATCTTGACCGTTGATGAGGATCAAATTCAATTAAATGCATTTTAATTAATTCAAAAATTAAAATTTTGAATTAAATTCCTCAAAATTTTGACTTTAACTTAACTCCAGGGATCAAAGGCTTAAAATTTAGCAAAATAATTAATTTACCTTACTCCCGAGACTTTCAAAAATTTGATTTTTTAAAGACCAACGAATTTTCCCTTTGGAGAATTTAAATTTATCTAGGACCTAAAAATAATTAAATTTTTGACTTAGGATTTTAATTAAATTTTGGTCATAAAATTTAATTAATTAACCTATGAGGGGATAAATTAATTTTCCAACTTTCAAGACACTTTACATTATGATTTCATATTTTTTACATTTCAAGGGGGAAAACCCATTTGTGATAGACCCTCACAGCTACACAAACATAATCCAATAGACCAAACAATTTGTAATAAAATAACTTAACCAAATAGTTAGGATTATTCCCAAATCGCTTTTACATAGACTCGATCTAGAACACTAGGACTCGCCTAAGATCCCAATGACAAAATCGATTCTGGCTTTCGGGTAACGCTGAAGGAAAACTCTACTGACCATCTGAAAATAGATTGGTGAGACAAAAAACCTCTCGGAATGTAGACCATCACCAGAAAAGTAGGTTTACTTATGCAATTATATACATGACACGTATCTGTTGAGATTATTTACATTATACACATGCAGAATGGGTTTACATTATAACATGATGATCAGGCTAATGATGATAGCTGAATGGCACGGACATGTCGATTAGGCGATATTCCTTTTGCGAAAAAAGTGGGTGTACTGCTATGGGTCGTTGACACGTAGTGGTCAACAAAACTTGCTTGCAATCTTGTATAAGATCCAATGCATCTCCTCACCTTCCATTATAATGATTCATTATTGCAATTGAGTAAATAAGCTTTTTAATCGAGGGCAAAAGTGGACACTTCATAGTGGCTTTCCTTTCCAAATGGACTTTTGTACATGTATTGGTGTTACCTTCCTCAACAAGAGAGGTTAATGAAGGACTCGATTAGGTGGTTTCAACCTAAAAGGGAATGACAGGTCGATGGTACATCCATCAAATGGCATGTGTCATGTGAAATAGTGATGGAAAAAAGTCGGGCAAGAAGGGGGGCTCCAAGCCACATGCCATGATATAAGGATAGCTATGATGAGGGAGACAAACTCCTTGGGTGTATAAATGTAGGAGGGAGCAACCGTGGTACATGAGTTACCTCGAACTTTGTTTTTTCACCCTTCTTTATATGCCTTTTATTGTTTTTTCTTCATTTTATTTCTTGGGGCTCAAGGGGATAAGAGCATGATGTGTACGATGTAGCAATGATAACTCCCTCAAGGTGGGACATTTAATCACCCACGAAGGGTTGGGACTAATGTTTTAAAACTCCAACTCTGGTTTGGAATCGACGAAGGGTCGACTTCGACTCTGACTCAGTATCGACTCGACCAGTTTGATTTCAATGGCTCGGTCGCTGTAAAAAATACATTAAATATTTATGTTATGAAAAAACATAATTTTAAAGATTTTAGTTCATGTTTCCAAACATGAAGCATTAGAATATAGAGAGAAGACAACATATGAACAAGGTAGGCTCATGAATATATCAATTATATACAAATGGCACATAGTGCACTGTCCAATACATACATGATATAGAGATCAAAACAAAAACACATAACCAAGGAGGCTCTAAATGGCTTCTACAACAAAAGTAAACGGTAAAACATCACTATTTACAGTACTACTAGCTACTGTTAGAGAAACCAACATCGTCTGGCTTAGACTCTGAATCAAAGTGAGACAGGGAAACCCATGGCTTCTCCTCCTCATGACCATCTCCAACTGCAACTGCAACTGTAGAAGTAGCAGCACTAGTAGGCGCAACAACTGCACGTTGAGATAAACGAGATATGCGCTTCCATCATTGCTAAGTAGAGGAAGTACTTGCAACTGGAGGACTTGGGACTGGGCATGGTACAAGTGGATCTGCATTCAACTGAACATTATGTTCAACTAATGCGTATGTCTGTAAATCCAAATCAATACCAATATCTTCATCAAAATTAAACGTTGTTGGATGACTCTACACTACCTAATCTGATGTTGGATCAATATCTTCCAACACAATGGGATCTGTATCAGGTCTTTTGTTCAACAATTGGTTGCGTTTGAGTCGGAGGTTGTATTGGACATAGACTAGATCATTTAACCATTTTTGTTCCAATATTTTTCTCTTCTTCCTATGAATTCTGTCAAAGGGAGATCAATTGCGCTCACACCCAATGGCACTGCAAGTTTGACTCAAAATATGGATTGCAAACTTCTGCAATTGAGGACAATGGCTACCAAATGCCTCCCATCATTATGCTGCAAAAAACATAGTTGTGCAATGAGTTAGCTACAATTTATATCCAGCTTTCAAATTTTAAACAAATTAACAAAATAAGAATTTGAAAATTGAAATTGTATGTTTACGTGGCTCATCTGCTTCCCTTGAAATCCTTGTTAGGTTCTTGCCAAAGGTACCTGTGGCTTTGCTAAAACAAGTGATTTGTCGATGTATCTCCAGTTCATCACTCTCCTTAGGGACCATGTGGTCAATGCAGTCAATCAATCCATATATAACCTCCCCAGTCAAAGCTCCTGGGTCCAGAGCTTTATAATGATACATTGGGTACATACTAGCCACTCTATCCTTGTATACTGCCTTCATTTGCTCCTTTGCTTGATCCATAGTCTCATAAATGAAGCCCATAGCCAATCTTTCCCCATCCACTAACCGCGACACCTTAACCAGTGGCTCAACAACCTTCACAATCTTTGTTGCACTTTTCCAAAATATTTCTTCTATTTTGAGAGTTGGTTGCATAACATTTGGTATCAGAGCTTTGGAATCTAGGGTTTCGCTGCTTCAAGCAAGTCATCGTAGCATTTTCACTATAACTTTTTTCTACGAAGCTTCAAAAGCTGGAAAAAAACCCATTTGAGACAAAATCATGATGAACGACATGGCCACATTTCAGATTGGTCCTTGCTATATTTTCAAAGATATGAACGAAGGAAGTTAGGGTTTTTTCAATATCTTGAATTCCATCTGAAACATGTGGCTTTGGGAAAATTGTCATAATTTTCTCTCTTGAGCATCGAATTCAAATTTTGTAAAAGTGAAAAAAAGAGGACGAATTGTAGTTTTTTGGGTATTGTTTTCAGGGCTTAAGGTCGAACTAGTGGCACATGGCACTTCGTACATGTTCGCTCTACTGAACCAATCTATAATCAGATCATTGTGGGAAATTGGGCATAACTCTTTCTTGGAAAATCTAATGTTGATCAAACTTGTGGCGTTGGAAAGAGGACTCGGAGGGCTACCGCAAGACAAAATTTCAGAGCTTGGAAATATGAAATTACAAAGATCCAACAGATTCAATATCGAGCTCCTACAAAGCGAAAAAATGTGTTAGTGTTTTTAGAAATTTGTATAAGTTTTGTTTGAAAAATTAGTTTGAAGTGATTAAAAGGGCATAGTGAAGAAAATTATCATTAGTTGGTGCCCCGAAGAAAGAAAATGACAACACCTTGTAAGCACCCCGAAATCTCTACTATGACACATGAAGAAGAGGAGGAAATGCAACATGATATATCAAAATTATGAGACCAAGCGCAAAAAATTTTACTCACAAAAAGTAACAAAAGCTAAAACGGATGGTTTGAAAAATGGCACCAATGGTATGAAAGACAACATTGAAGATTTGAAGAAAGACATAGAAGGTTGGAAGGAAAGTTTGACAAAGTTGCTACACGGAAGGCTTCCTAATGGCAAACATGCAGTAGAGGAAACTCATGATGAGAACAAAAGAAATGTTAATAATGATTTGACGAATGACAACATTGAAGATTTGAAGAAAGACGTGGAAGGTTTGAAGGAAGGTTTGACAAAGTTGCTACAAGAAAGACTTCCTAATGGAGAAAATGTAGTAGAGGAAACTCGTTATGAGAAAAAAAGAAATGTTAATCATGATTTCATAGCCTCTAACGTTGGAATGAAGACCCACCACATTCCAAAGATAGATATGAGAAAGTTTGATGGCAAGGATCCTGTAACATGGATACTACAAATGGAACAATATTTCGATTTGCATGATATGCAAAACACACAAAAGTTTCGCATTGCGACTTTATATTTGGAACCCAATTAGTTTGTATGGTATCAATGGCTTTGCTCTCGTAAACAAATTGTCACTTGGTCAATTTTTACGGAAGAAATGATAGCACATTATCAAAATATGTGATATCCCCAATTTTGATTTTTTTATTTGAAAGGATTAACTATGTTTATTGGGGAAGTGTTAAGCATAGCAAAATTTTGTAATCTAAGCATTGAAGACATTTTTGGTACATGGGACTTAGGAGAAATCAAAAACTTCAATATTAGTGGAATATGGGGGCCACCCCTCATGGAATACACACCCTTGGAGGAAAAACCCATTTTGTGCAAAGGAGGTCGAAATATTTGGATGATGGACCCACAAAGAAAGGTGAGGCAACAATTATAAAGAGAGGGTTGAAGGCAGCATTGGGCAACTTTCGATAATTTGACATTTACACATTGTTGCTCTAGCTGTTCAGTTGAGTCATAAGTGTTGTTTAGCACCAAAGTTTTCTAAGGGGAAACCTCACCCTCTTCTTCGGTGGACCAAGAGAGGGTTGAAGGCAGCATTGGGCAACTTTCGATAATTTGACATTTACACATTGTTGCTCTAGCTGTTCAGTTGAGTCATAAGTGTTGTTTAGCACCAAAGGTTTCTAAGGGGAAACCTCACCCTCTTCTTCGGTGGACCATGAGTGCCACCCTAGGGAGGTATTGTCACGGCTTTGTGGAGATTTGGGGGACTAGTCTCAAGTGGTACAACTTGCCTTAGCTTTAGCTTGGACGCAGAAGAAGAACCACACAATTCTTGGGTGAAGTGGGGTATCGAAATTAGAGGCTAGACCATTACTAGGCAATTCCTTGTCTAAATTGTAGGTGAAGGAAGAGAATTAATGGGAGTTGAGAGTGCCTTTCTTAGCGAGACAAATTTATTTGGTTGGGCCTGCGTAGACTTGTCTTGGGACTACGTAGTCATTGGTGGAGCTGATTGTGGGGAGGAGGCTTGATAGAAGGGTTTAGGCGCTGAGCTGTTGGGATTTCATTTGGAGGGCCATTGGAGGAGGATTGTTGTAGTTTGGAGAGAAAATATTGATAGGAGTAGCCACAGTAACATAATTCGAATTTGGTGGAGGGTCAAGCTGTGAAGAGTCAAATTTTGAAGTTTGGAACCAAGGGAAACCCTTTCTGGGTTTTTGACAAGGATCCCAAATATAAAGTTTCAAAATTTTCTGAGCACCGGAGGTGGGGTTTTTAGCCAATATCTTTGCAGCGGACAACGTAGAATTGCCGAAGATTGCACAGTGTCTTTAGGGGTCGATTTTGGGAAGTCCAAATCGGGCCAAACCATTTCTAGGTTTTGGCCAAGGAGTTGTGGCTAAAGTTTTATCACTTTCTGAGCGCTAGAGGCGGAGTTTCTTACAGATCCTTTCTAGCTAGGCATTGTAGTTATTGGGAGACATCACATAACATTAGAGCAGTTCTTTCTAGCATTGAGGTCACTCTTTGACACCTAGGTTTTGTTAAGCTTACCCTTGAGGCAAGCCCAGGTGCATTTTCCGCACTATTGTACTTGCTCCACTCCATTAATAAAATGGCCCAACAAAGTAGTTTTTGGTGCAATTTCATGCACTGATTCATGTGTTTGATTTTCATGGTTTTTATGTCTATGTTTTCTTTGTTATTTATGGCAAAGATTCCCTAGGAATATTACAGTGGTATTAGAGCATGATCTTGGTCAGTTGTGGGGAGACTAGCAAGATCATGGAGGAGTTGCAGAGGCAGAGCCAACAATTAGTGATGCAGAACCAACAGATTCTAGAGGGGATGCAATGGCTGATACATAACCAACACAGAATTCTAGTACATACACGTGCATCCCAACAGTACAACACCCACACGTATGGTCAATCTGACCATCCTACCATGCCTCATTCCTTGGATGAACATGAGAAGGAGAAGAATAGTTCAAGGGGACCATAACGTAGAGGTGGGTAGTTAGAGGATGAGTGCTGGAGGCAATTTTGCTGGTGGAGACATAGTTTTAGACATCAGGAGACTGATGAGGAGATCAAACATGAGGCTGAGGCCACGTAGGGTTGTGAGAAGCACAGAAATACACATAGCATGACACAGAAGCCACCCTTGTGCAAGTTTCCTTTGGTAGACCCGATTGACAAATTGGTGGAGACAGTTGGGCACACACCCATGGGACCATCCATTGACTGGGTGCCTAGTAGGCATAGAGGTACCCAGATCTATGACAGAGTTCCCAGACGATAGCTATATACAGCAACATGGAGAGCACCTTGAGAAGCGTGAGCTATATGAGGATGTTATGCTTGAGGAGGTATCTGTGGTGGGGCAACTCAAGACTCCAGTTGAGTCCATGATGGAGGATGGGCAGTAATATTTTGGGTCTACCATCAACATGGAGTAGATAGATGCATAGGAAGCTAACAGAGTTGCAATACTTCCCTTCAGTAGCTCTCTTCAGGCTTACATAGATGGGGCCTGTAGTATTGTTAGTCTACCTATGCACATTGGAGGGAGAGTTCCTAAGTTACATAAACATATTGTATATGTTGATCGGGCTAGTAGATGAGGTGACATGAATGCATAGGGCACAACACTCGCATGATGGACTTGCTACATATTTGGGGAACCTTGCATTTGATACCTTTCATGGGGTTGGGCGGCACAAGTTATTTAGTTGGTACCTGGTAGCGTTGACTAGGTTTTTTGATACATGCATGGTCGGGAGCACTGAACCATCAGGGGTCGTGGTTTTCCAGAGGGGCTCGAGTGTTGGATCATCGTTGGGACCTAGGTGGGGCTCCCCACCACTCCATGGATTGGGTCAATCAGGGTAGTAGCAAGATGGTAGAAACAATGATTGGAATCACCCCCATTTTCATATTCCCACCAAGAGTTTTGGGCAACACCAATGATAGGTTGAGCTGACAGAGGGGTAGAAAGACTCCATGAGTTGTCTTGGCATGTTGGTCGTGTGTGGGGCATAGGATGTTCATACCTTCGTAGGAGGTTGTTAGAGGTGGTGGCATCGACAAGACACCAGATAGTTCCTTGTATGGAGAGGAGAATTTCCAATGTATATATGGGGCACAATGGTTGTCGAGGAGTAGCACCTTAGGTACACCCCCACAGGTACATAGGGAGATTCACGTGTTATATCTCTTAGGGAGCATCAGGAGGGGAGATCCACGCATCCGAGATTATGGAGATCCATTCATCAGAGAACTTGGTGATGTGACTATAGAGGCGATGATGTTAGTCAGGTGCAGGTCGAAGCGTACTATCACAGCTTTAGGCCATGACACCCAAGGATGCATAGGAGCATCCAATGCTAAGCAATGGTTGACAGGTGGACAGGGAGGTGCATTGTGGTGTGTCGTAGTGTGCTAGATTGCGTTGTGGAGTAGAAGCAACAACTCACATCGCATTGAGTATAGGTGTACTTGGTGGTAGGCAGTGACATATGGTGCGACACAATGGGCTCTTAGAGTGTTGCCTCCAAGGAGACTTATGAGCATGGATGTTATATTTACCATCAGGGGCATCTCACCTTGGACTGATGGGTTGAGCATCTAGGGACAACATGTTCAATGGAGATAGGTCCTCGATCGAGTTATTAATAGATCTAAGGCGAAGGAAGGGACGTATAGGGTTAACTTTCAGTATCCCGACAGACTCTTGGTCATACCTTTGGGGACTTACCCACCTATCATGCACCAGTGTTGCTTACAGTCGCAGGGCATTTGGTTGTTTCCCTTTGATGCTCTCAGTACATGCAACAAGACATGGGAGGCTCACCCTAGGCAGATGGATGAGACACAATGTGTCATGGGCAAGAGGGAGACTCCAGTTGAGACATTTGGCGGGTGCACGAGTCGACAGATACATGCTTAGGAATGGCGTGGTTTCTTGTCGAGGTAGCATATGTTCCACCCCCGAACTCACACTTGCGGGGATGATTGCGAAGGAGTTGCATGATGCACTTTCAATGAGACAATCTGAGGCATTATATGAGCATGAGGTGCAGTAGATGATAGACCTCATCTACAGGCAGATGTTTGGACTCCACGCAGTATCAGGGCGCGCTTTCAAAAGGCAGCATCACAGATTTCTCGATGTGGCGTGGCAGGCACAAGGCAATTTTGAGTTCACCTAGTTGATTCATGACATGCAGAATCTAAACATTAATTACATACATGGAGCAAAGATATGGAACATGAGGGTTCCAACAGTCATCAGTACTATGTCGCAGCGAATCTTGTTATGGGATCCGAGGATTCAGTCAGCTGATAGGTCACTCCACTTTGTGATGATCAGAGACATGGCGGAGGATGATCTAGTTCACCTTGGATTTGACACATGGGGGATCACTAAGACCTCCACTGTATGGCGAGGCAGATTTATCCTGTTGTTGCTCAGGACTGAGATTGGTAGTGGATGGGTATACATTGACATCATGGAGATCCTTGGGCAGGATGAGCTTGGCCTTCAAATATTTTTTTCCATTAGGTACTAGGAGAGAAGGGTATACTATGGTCACAATGGGGAATATGTCATAGTCAGAGTGGTACAATGCTAGCATGGTGGCACCCTTCTGAGACTAGCAGGGGACTCGAACAGCACAATACTTCACAGCTCAATAACCTTTAGGGATGAGCTAGCTACTACACAAGGAGATCATTCAGATCTTTCATTAGGCTTTAATGAGTCATTGATGGCGTCGGTAACTTCATTAGCATGGAAGGTTAGTCACTACGATGATATCTGGAGAAGCTCATGTGGGTGAGACATTATCTCCATAGGGATTGGGTGGTATCTTCAAGAGTTTACTCGTGGAGTGAATGAGATGGACTACTTGGTAGGGTCGCTTCGTGAGGGGTTGGACATGGTGCCACATTATCATGATTCCCTACTCATTGATGGTATGCAGAGGGCTTTTGGTACTTATACCTGGCAGGGTAGTGGATGGAGCAAGGGGAGCTTCATGTTGGATAGGATGGCTTGGGATCCTGGTATTGAGGGATTCCTTCATGATAAGATAGTACATAGGTCGAGGATGATTTAGTGGCGCATCTGGTGTTGAAATTTCTAAGTATTACCCGTTAGAAATTTTATCTGTATTCTTGGGTTTATTTCACCTACTTGTTTGATTACTAACAAGTTATTTAACCATATAAACACTGAAATAAACACAATACAATCTCAACCATCTACAGATCAACAATTGAAAGAAATAGACAAACACACAAGTGACACCCTTATTTTTGGACAATCGTCCTTGAAAAAACCCAACTTGCGAAAATCGGCGCAACAATTCTAAGGGTTATATTATTATGTAGTCTTCCTGAGTACAACTGGGTGCCAAATTGGCTCACCTGACAGAGAAAATAATCTGGAAATAATACCTCTCTATTCGGAAGCAGATATTCTGAAAGTATGCCCCACGAAACCCTCTGCAGCACAATCTGAAGCTTAGCATCAGCTTGAAACCCTCTGCGTCAGCTTTTTGAGACTTTGCACAGCCTCTCTGGCTCTCTGCTTCACTCCTGTAGCCTCTACGTGTATGATGCAAGCCCTTCTAGCCTCTGCGCAGTCTCTGTGGCTCCCTTTGGCTCTACGTCTACCTCTTAGCCTCTGCAGTGGTCTTCCGACACTATCTCTGCCTTGTACTCACTGCCCCTCGTTGCAAACTGATCACTAATTTGATTTCTCTTAGCAAACCCTGCTCTAGAAAATCGAATGACTGATCACTCTAATGTGTTTTCCAACTGACCCTCAAGCCTCCTCTTATACTTTTCTTCTTGCTCCTTCAAAAGTTGAGATTACATCTCTAATCAATAGCTAAGATTAGATTTGGCTTGATCCATGTCATTTAAAACCTTTTAATCCAGTTTTATATTAATACCCATTAATATTTTATTTTTCCTAAGTTTTGACTTAGGAACTCCATTAAAAATATTAATTATTTTAATATCTCCTAAACCATGTAGAATTTGCCCAAACCATTTCTGGGTCTTGGAGATCTCATGTGCTTTAGCCTCTCCACCAATTTTCATGGCTAGAGCACATCTAATGCTATCAAAAATCAACATCATCTGGGACCTTGGCATATTTTGCGGTGACGGTGGGGATCAACAATCAAACAACGAGCTTGTTCAGGCATTGCTTGAGGACAAACGATTTTTGGTGGGTAGGACTGTGATATCCCAAATTTTGATTTTTTTTATTTAACAAGATTAACCAAGTTTATTGGGGAAGTGCTAAACATAGCAAAATTTTGTAATTTGAGCATTGGAGACATTTTTGATACATGGGACTTAGGAGAAATCGAAAACTTCAATATTAGTGGAATATGGGGGCCACCCCTCAAGGAATGCAGACTCTTGAGGAAAAATCAATTTTGTGGAAAGGAGGTTGAAATATTTGGATGAGGAACCCACAACAAAAGGTGAGGCAACAATTATAAATAGAGGGTTGAAGACAACATTGGGCACCTTTTGATAATTTGGCATTTACACATTGTTGCACCCTCTTCTTCGGTGGACCACGAGTGCCACCCTGGAGAGGTATTGTCACGACTTTGTCGAGACTTGGGGGACCAGTCTCAAGTAGTACAACTTGCCTTAACTTCAGCCTAGACGGAGAAGAAGAACCACACAGTTCTTAGGTGAAGTGGGGTACTGAAATTAGAGGCTAGACCATTACTAGGCAATTCCTTGTCCAAATTGCAGGTGAAGGAAGAGAATTCATGGGAGTTGAGAGTCCCCTTCTCAACAAGACAAATTTATTTGGTTGGGCCTACGTAGACTTGTCCTAGGACTTTGTAGTCATTGGTGGAGTTGATTGTGAGGAGGCTTGTTAAAAGGATTTAGGAGCTGAGCTACTGGGATTTCATTTGGAGGGCCATTGGAGGAGGATTGTTGTAGTTTGGAGAGCAGAGATTGATAGGAGTAACCATAGTAACAAAATTCGAATTTGGTGGAGAGACAAGCTGTGAAGGGTCAAATTTTGAAGCTTGGAACCAAGGGAAACCCTTTATGGGTTTTTCTAGGTTTTTGACAAGGATTCCAAATATAAAGTTTCAGAATTTTCTGAGCATCGGAGGTGGGGTTTTTCGAGGTGGGGTTTTCCGCCGCATCTCTGCGGCAGACAGTGTAGAATTGTTGGGGATTGCACAGTGCCTTTGGGGGTCGATTTTGGGAAGTCCAAATCGTGCCAAACCATTTCTGGGTTTTTGTAGATTTTGGCCAATGAGTTTGTGGTTGAAGTTTCATCACTTTCTGAGCACCGGAGGCGGGGTTTCTTACAGCTCCTTTCCAGCCAGCAGTTGTAGTTACTAGGAGACAGCGCAGAGAATTAGAGGAGCAGTTCTTTCCAACATTGAGATTGCTAATTGACACCTGGGTTCTATCAAGCTTGCCCTTAAAGCAAGCCCAGGTGCATTTTCCGCACTATTGTACTTGCTCCACTCCATTAATAAAATGGCTCAGCAAAGCAATTTTTGGTGCAATTTCATAGATTGATTCATGTGTTTGATTTTCATATTTTTTATGTCTATGTTTGCTTTGTTATTTATTGTAAAGATTCCCTAGGAATATTACAGGATACAAAGAGCATCACCTTCTTTAGCCAATTGATCACTCTCAAACAAAAGGGTTCAATGGTGGAGCACATTGAGGACTTCCAAAAATTGAATATAAGGCTAAATGATATTCTAGAGGAGCATAGAATTGATGTGTTCATAGGGACTTTAAAGGATAACATCCAACATGAGGTTCGCCTTTGGGAACCTGATTCATCGGAGAAGACATTCATGTTGGCAAGAAAAATTGAAAACAAAATTATGGCAACAAGGAAGCTTACCACTCACAACTATAAAGATGGAAGTGTTGCTGCCCCTAGCCTCCCACAACCTACAAGGTTGACACCACAACAATTGGAAGAAAAAAGAGCAAAATGAATTTGTTACAGTTGTGATAGCAAATACACTAAAGGTCATAAGTGTGCCGAGAATAAATTATTTTACATCGATTGTGAAGAGTATGAAGAAAAAGAAGAAGAAATGTAAAAAAAAGATATAAACTAGGAATCAACCCTAGAGAAAGAAGAAATAAATCCGACCATATCTTGTAATGTATTGGCAAGAATTACCACTTTTCAAACTCTCAAGATAGAAAGACATATCAAGAAGAAAAATGTAATAGTATTGATTGATTCGGGTAGTACCCATAATTTTATTCATTGTAAGATACCAAAAGAATTGAATTACTTCCTATATCCAGCACCAGAGTGTCAAGTGATGGTTGCAAATGGAGAAATCATAAATTGCTCTGGAAAGTGCCATTATATCAAGCTATCCATGGGAGGATATGTATTGAATAGTCCTATGCTTTCTATTCCAATGGGTGGTGTTGATGTTGTACTAAGAGTCCAATGGATACAACATTTGGGTACGATAGCTTTTAGTTTTCAAGAACTTTTCTGGAAAAAATTTTGGGAAGGAAAGGAAGTTGAATTAAGGGGTATCACAAGGAAACCAAGAAAGATAATCAACTCTAACAGCATGACAAAGCTTCTAAAGAAAGAACAATGGGGCATAATTGCACAATTATGTTCACTAGAACTTCCCACATTGAACTTCTAGTGAACATAATCACAAGAATATCTCAACTAACACCTAATGACTAGGGAGGTTGTAACAAACCCTCCTTTTAGACTTTGACTAAACTTTACTCATTTACGAACCTCAAAATTACATGGAAATGCCTCTAACATGTTCATTCATCTCTCATTACATCAATCTACCTTAGTTCATCTAAAAAATGAGGAATTACATCGAAATGAAGATTTATTGAGAAAATTCAAATAAAAGGAAGATACAGGCAAAAGCACAACTCCTTCTGCAAAAGTGCAACGCCTCCATGCAAAAGCGTAGCGCCATCTTCCAGCTCACTTTTGAAGGCCTTCCACTGCTCCAAATTGAAAATTGAACATACCATTGGAAATATTAGGATGTCTCGTTGCCATTAGACACCTTAAGCAGTCAAAATGGAGCTTCCATCACCAAGAAAAATCCATTTTCCCACAAGTACTCCAAAAGTGCAGTGCTTGGTTTGATAAGGTCGCAGAAAATTAGTTTTTGACCTCTCTTTTGGCTTTTTCTCCTAACTAGTTTGTTGACATGCTTTAAAAAGCAGATATCTGAGATCCTTAGGGCAATCTATCCAGGCATATAGAGTTTTAGGCATTTGGAGCCCTAAGGAAAAAGCGCAGCACCAAGTCGCTGCACTTTTGGTTGAATTGACCTTCACAACTCTGCCAAAAGTCACAAAAAACCAAAATTTGTCAAAACTTCCTCAAAATTTGCTGAAAATTGGTCCATGGAACCCTAGGATGATGTGTTAAACAATGAGGGAGGCCTCAGCAAGCAAATCAAGTTTGTCCTTGTCCTTTTGCCTCCTTAGGGTTTGCCTTAGCTTGTCCTTCAAATGCTTGATTCTGACTAGGGAGACCTTGTTTCTAGTGCAGTAGTGCATGGCATGCCTCTGAAGTTTAGTGGCCCTGTTGGCCCTCTTAAGGAGCTTCTCCAAGTGGCAATTGACTCTATAAAGCCAATTTTCCCTATTTTTCTCAAAATCTTCTTCAATGGACTTGTCAATGTTTTGTTGCCTCGGTGGAGAGGATGTTTCAGTGATATGCTCTTCTTTCCTCTTGTCTTAGGCCTTCTAGTCTTGAGCTTAAAACCAGTGGCTTCAATCTCTTCTATGTTTATCACTGTTTTACCTTTGGCACTATCCTTCTCCAAATCTGCTTTAGATTTATCAAAAAAAAAAGTTACTTGATTTTGAGTTGCTTGTTTTCTTGCTGAAAGAAATAAATCAAAAAATCTGCCTTGGACAATGTACTCTTCAACTCTCTAATCTCAACCTCTTTTTCCTGGATGATCTGCTCTGAAGATTTGACTTCCTCATGCACTTCTAATTCTGCCATATCAGTGTCAAGATGAATTTGTGCTTCCTCATCCAATAGTGTCTCATGCTGCTGTGATGATGTAGCTTGGCCCGTTCAACAATGTCTGGAGCAAACACAAGCCTTTTCTCTCTTCTTTAGGTCTTGGTCACTTCTGCCCTAGGAGTTCTTGTGATAGGTTTGCTTGTGGAAGCCACCTGTTGTTGTGCTGGAGAAGACAAAGGAGTAGAGTGACTACTTGACTGAGATGGAGAAGACAATTAAGATTATACTTATCTAGCCGAGATGTCTGAAACGGAAGATGTGCTTTGGAGCAATTTTATATGAAGATTTCAGATACATCTAGTAATTCTTAGGGACGAGGTCTTTGTTCTTGAACCAAATTTCTCTAGTGTTTGGGATCCTTGTAGCTGTAGAAATGGTCTTTGCTGAAAGAGTGAACACCACTCCATCAATGGTCACCTTATCTCTCCTTAAAACCAGTGGCAAAAGTGTAGGTGAGTTTGTCATTAAAACAAAGTTCTTCAATCCTTTGGCAAAATGCAAGGCAACTAGCATCTTGAAAGGATTTCTTGAGGAAAGAAGAAGGCATGATATAATGTGCCGAAGTGGGCTCATACCTACTGATTTGACCTCCCTTATGCCTCCTCTGCTCATTAGTCTCAGAACCCATAGCAAACCCTAGCTCAATGGGAGGGGAAATTAGGGTTTGGTGTAGGGAAAAATTGGGGATTTGGGCAGTTTTTGAAATTGAGGGAAATGAAGGGGTTAGGGGGTCTCTAATTTCTTAGGAAATTTTGGGGAGATAGGGAGGGATGCTAGGGAGTAGGAGAAAGTGGAATTTTAGGGAAAGGATGAGGGGAAGGAGTCCAAAAGAGAGAAAAACAGTCCTTGCCTAGGAATGTAGGGTCTAGGCTAGGGTTTTGGGAAAAAGGGAGTAGATGAGGGATATGAGTGTTGGAATGTGTCTATGGGGATATATAGACTTGTATCAAGTGAGTGAGTTGTTTTTAGAGGGTTCTTCTCAATATGGCAACCATAGAGACCATGAAAACAAGAAAACCCTAGGAGAGGGAAAACTGACTTTCAAGCACAAACTGAAGCACAAGCAAGCTAAGCGATGATCCACTTACTTGTAAATGGTAACTTAAACCCCGTGTGTTAATGTAGAATTGACTGAAATGGAGTTTTGATGTCCTTGAGGAAAACACAACAAATCTGGGAAAAGTGCAACGCTGGCCAAATGAGGCACTTTGGTGGTAAGAGAATGTTGATCTGAGGGTGCCAAAGCTCTTTGAGGATAGAGAGAGGTCTCTTGGAAGTGAAATGAGCAAATGAGAGATTCTTGGTCTTTTGTGGCTTTGAAAAATCGATTTTCTCCATGGTTGGTCAAGTGGGCTCATCATGTACTTACATTTGTTTTTGAAAATGCAGCTTTGGAACTTTATGAATCATAATACATCATATTGATAATATAAAACACTTTTTGAAAACTTTATTTAAACTTTTTCCATCACTACTTGAAATGATGACTTTGATGGTGAAATGACTGATTTTTTTATGATTTTGACCCAATGACCTAATGATGACTTGACATGAAAAGAATGAGTAGAATGATGACCATAATGACGATGACACCCTTACAACAAAGAATGACCTGACCATGATGATGTCCATTGACCATGAAGGTGAAAGGAGTAGTGATGACCTACCTAACCTAACTAGTGAACCCAATTTTTATTGAAAACCTATTTGAAACCATAAAAATTTGCTGTAGGACCCTAAAAAAAACTTTGTAAGAGCATATTTGATCATTGGTGACTGACAGACACTAACAATGTGGACAAGGGGAGGGGGAGGCAAACACCTTGTGGACCCAAATGGGGAAGATTTGAAAAGGGCTTGTAATGTGTGAAGGGTTGTGTGATATATAGTTTCGAGAAGCAAGACCACGCAACCAAAATCAGGGTTTCCCATATAGTGTCACTCCTAAAGCTAGTAGCCGATAAATGAGATCCCAATACAAGATTATGTGAAAATTCCAACTACTAAAGGAACCCCTACTGCAGCAAACCTGAATCTACTTCACCTACTTGTTTTTAATTACATTCATCAAGTTATTCTTTTAAATACTGAAGCAAATTACTTCTGCAACCTACACTACTTTAAATATTTGATTTCATGAAACATAAAACTAAGCAAAGAACAAGATACATACAACACTTATTTTTGGATACAATAGTACCTGGAAAAACCTAATGCGGGAAAATCGGTGCAGCAGCTTCGAGGGTTTATTATTATGTAGGAGAAATATCTGAATAAAAATCTAGGATGCTCAACGAGCAATCCTTACAGAGAAATTACTCGCGGAAAATCTGAGTGAGTTTTACCTCACTTCACCCAGTAGAATTTTGGCTGATCCGGCACAAGACTGGCTAACCTCGGCTATTTCTTCGTTGGCCCTACGTAGGCTCTGTGTCAACTTCTCTGCCCTCTAAGTCAGTGCTCCTGATTGTTCCGACAATTCTCGACAATTGCGGTAGTTATGGATTATGCGTGACAGGGAACTTTTCTGCTTTGCGCTGGCCCTTCTCGCTCTGTGTAGGGACTGCGTGGGCCCAAATTGGCCCAATGTCAACTCTCCTGGCTTCTGTGTTGCCTCTTTGCAAGCTTTCTCCGCCTCTTTGTCAGTATTCTTCGGAAAGTCCTCCCAGATTCTCACTGCCCCTCTGTTGCAGAACACGATCACTTAGTTCGAATTTCTCAGCTTTCTAGCCCTAGAAATCGAACTCCAGATCAATTCTCTCTCTTTCTCTCTCTCTCTGTTTCCAAATGAACCCCAAGCCTCCATTTTATGCTTTTTCTATTGAGTCTTCAACGACCGAGATTAAGTTTCAACGGTTAAGATTAAAACATGACTTGATCCGCCTTCTAAATCATTCTCACCCATTTTTTGATTAATACCCATTAATATTTTAATTTCTCCAAGTTTAGACTTAGGAACCCCATTAAAAATATTAATTATTTTAACAAAATACAATCTAGGTGGAATTTCACCAAACGGTTTTTGGGTTCTTTAGAACTCATGTGCCTTGGCCTCTCCACCAATTTTCAAGGCTAGAGCACTTCTGATGCTACCAAAAACTAACACTCCTTCTTAGTGAAGAATGTACTCTAGCAACAATGTCCACCTGCATATTGTTCTGTTTCTGAAGCATCTCCTTTCTACACAGTTGCTGCCACCAACACTGTGCTACTGTTGCTACTGGACTGCTGCCCATGACATTGCCCTCGCCACCATTGCATCTGTACTACAACTCCCTCTCTAACATTGCATCTGCTATGCTACTAGCACTGCCACTGCCACCATTGCATCTGTACTACAACTCCCTCTCTAACGATGCATCTGCTATGCTGCTAGCACTGCCATTGCTAACACTACATTCATACTGCAACTCAGTTGCTGAGAGAAGCAACTGAAATCATTCAAAATTAGTTGAACTTAACTGTGTTCAACATAATACAATGAATGTTGGAATCTGATTGTTGTTGGTTTTGATCCTCTGAGTCTTCTACATTGTTGCTGACTCCTGCACTGTGCCAATTGCACTGCGGCCAACCTTGCTCTGTGTTGATCAATCTCTAGTCCCCAGCTATTGCATCTGCGCTCCAAACACTACACTACATGATCTGACACTAAGTCCATATCGCTATTGCTGAATCTTGGGCTTCTGTAACAAGGAAATTGATCCAAGAGGTGGACTCAAGGATCCTTCCCTTCTGTAGCTCTTTCAAACTACAATGCTAAATCTCCCCACCTCCCTCCTGAGATGCGACTGCCATCTCTGCCAAATGTCGAATGACCTCCTTTCTCCTCTGCACAACACTAGATCGACCTACACACTCCCTGCTGGAGCTTGTAGATATGCCCCTCTCCGTTGATGCTCATCTAGTGAAGATTTAGACTCCTTGGTTGGAAGTCCTATGAGGAGAAAATTCCCCTTCTATGTGTCTTCGCTCTTTTCCAACTGGTTTTTGCCCCTCGATAGAAACTGTGCCCTTCAAGCACTATGTTGAGTCTTTGTGTCACTCCCTCTGCCTCCGCAAGCTCACGATTCTGAAATTGTACCTCTCCGTCAACTCTTTTAGAGAGATATTTCCTCAGAATCACTGCTTCCCAACAAGGACTGCGCAATCCCTTCAAGGGGATTCGAATTGTTGCCAAGTGCAACTTTTGGCCTCATTGCTCAACACTAGATCTGCTCTTCCTGTTTCAACATCAATGCTCTAATACCATGTGAAAATTGCAACTACTGAAGGAACCCCTACTGCAGTAAATCTGAATCTACTTCACCTACTTGATTTTAATTACATTCATCAAATTATTCTTCTGAATACTGAAGCAAATTACTTCTGCAACCTACACTACCTTAAATATTTGATTTAATGAAATAGAAAATTGAGCAAAGAACAAGATACATAAGACACTTATTTTTCGATACAATAGTCCCCGAAAAAACCCAATGTGGGAAAACCGGTGCAACAACTCTGAGGGTTTCATATTATGCAGGAGAAATATCTAAATACAAATCTAGGATGCTCAGCTAGCAATCCTTTACAAAGAAAATACTGGCGGAAAATCTAAGTGAGTTTTACCTCACTTCACCCGGTAGAATTCTGGGTGATTCGACACAAGACTAGCTAACCTCAACTATTTCTGCGTGGGCCCTGCGTAGGTTCTACGTCAGCCTTTCAAGCTCTGTGTGAGCTTCTCTACCCTCTACGTTAGCTCTCCCAGTGGTTTCGACAATTTCTGACAGTTCTAGTTGTTCTGACAGTTCTGGATTGTGTGTGACAGACATCTTTTTTGCTCCGCGTTGGCCCTTCTGGCTCTATGTAGGGACTGCGTGGGCCCAGACTAGCCCAATGTCGGCTCGTTTGGTTTCTGCACTGCCTCTCTACAAGCTCTCTCCGCTTCTCTATCAGTATTCTTCGGAAAGTCCTCTCAGATTGTCATTGCCCTTTTGCTGCAAAATGCTCACTTAGTTCGAATTTTTCACCTTCCTAGCCCCAAAAATCAAATTCCAAATCAATTTTGTGTGTGTGTGTGTTTCTAAATGAACCCCAAGCCTCCATTTTATACTTTTCCCGTTGTGTCTTCAATGACTGAGATTAAGTCTCTAATCACGGCTAAGATTAAAACATGACTTGATCCACCTTCTAGATCATTCTTACCCGTATTTTGATTAATACCCATTAATATTTTAATTTCCTCAAGTTTATACTTAGGAACCCCATTAAAAATATTAATTATTTTAATAAAATACAAACCGGGTGGAATTCACCAAACGGTTTATGGGTTCTTGAGAACTCATGTGCTTTAGCCTCTCCACCAATTTTCAAGGCTAGAGCACTTCCAATGCTACCAAAAACTAACAGATCAACCCTCTTAGTTGAGGTAAGGGAACAAGGGTACTGTCAGAGCCCTTTCTTTTCATTGAACCCCCCAATTATCCATGCCCAAATGTGCCCAAGGTGAAGACCCACCTACAATCCTGTATAAGATCCAATGCGTCTCTTCACCTTGCAATAAATAATTCATTGTGCAACTGAGCAAATGAGCTTACAAATCATGGAATCAAGTGGGCACTTCATAGTGGCACTTCCATAATGGGCTTTAGAATGTACATGTGTCCCTAGGTGCAAGAAAGAGGTTAATGAAGGACCCTATTAGATGGTTTTAACCTTTAAGGGAGTGATAGGTCCATGGTACGGTATTTTCTCTACAGGATTGCCAGTGTTCAACATCCACATTGTACTCAAATTATTTCACTGCTGCTTAATAATAAAACCCTCGGTGGTTGCACTTGTTTTCCCAAGTTGGGTTTTTTCGGGGACTTTTGTCCAAAATAACTTAGTAAATTTATGTGTCTACTAGCATTTTTGCGATTATTCTTCCGCAATTTTATTTGTGTAGGTTGCAGTGTGAGTTATTCAGTATTTGTTGTAGGAAACAATAAATAAATTGTTAGTTAAAATAACAATTAGGTGAATAATTTCCAGTTGCTGCAATATGATTCAGGGTTCCCAATTTTCACAACAACAAGGCTACTACTACAGGTAGCCTTGAAATTGTCTTCATACCTTTGAATTTTGGATGCCAAGAATAGAGAAAGTTTTCAAAGAAATCTACAATAGAAGATATAATCTTTGGTCTGCAACAATATACTAGCCAAGGTTATGCAACATATCTTTTCTTGTAAACCAAAATCCATAGGTTACACAATATATTTTGGTGATTTGGTGCTACTAATTTTGGTGTCTATTTTTCTTTTTTACCAATTAGAGAACTCTTAGAAGTGAACGTCTCCCACTCTAGGTGATTCCATTTAAGGCACTAATCTTATTTGAGAGTTACTTGGGGTTATATTAGGGACTTCTCCCTTGGCCATCTAGGGGGTATTGACTTGGCTTAAATAATGGGGGCCAGCAGGAGAGAAAGTTTTCAAAGAAATCTACAATAGAAGATATAATCTTTGGTCTGCAACAATATACTAGCCAAGGTTATGCAACATATCTTTTCTTGTAAACCAAAATCCATAGGTTACACTAATTTTGGTGTCTATTTTTCTTTATTACAATCACATATTTTACAATTAGAAAACTCTTAGAAGTGAATGTCTCCCACTCTAGGTGATTCCATTTAAGGCACTAATCTTATTTGAGAGTTACTTGGGGTTATATTAGGGACTTCTCCCTTGGCCATTTAGGGGGTATTGACTTTGCTTAAATAATGGGGGCTTGGGCTGAGGTGACAATGGACCCCTGCCTTGTGTGTGCCCATCTAACAAGCTGTTGGATCTTAACAACACTACTAATTAGGTTGGTAACAATGACGATTATACAAAATATTTTGAAGTAGATGAGATAAAAGAATTATTGTACAAATGCATTAAGCACACAGTGCTTGATTCTAAGATAGAAGATGAGATACACAGGAAACACATGCATTTCAATGAAAATGATAGTACCTTTGGCATGCTTATGGCTATATGAAGCAAATGAAGGGGTCCATGGGGAAGAAATTTGAAAGTTTTGGAAATTATATTATTCCTCACAAAAGTTGAGTCAAAGTTTTGAAGTCATTTATTGAAGCTTCTTTGCCTTGAACTCTTTTTCTTTCGACTCTTATTGCAACTAATTGGTGAGCGTAGTTTGGTAGATAGTGTCTTGATGTGCAAGAGTTTGCAATGTAAATATGTAGCTAGACATGAATGCGTATACTTCAAATCCATCAAAACTTCATAGGCACCTAGCTACAAGCCCCATCCATTGTGCGGAAAATCACAAATGTAAATCACAAAAATTTAGTTCCCATCCATCGGGTAATTTCATCAAATTTTTGATGATCTTCATTGATTTGTAATTGTGAATAATATATAATCGCATCATTCCACCATGCATCCATATTGGTTCATGGTACAAGTCTACTCATACTAAAATCCTTTGTTGAAACCTGTGATGTTATATATACACACATTGAATATAATTTCGTGATATTGAATAAGATGTAGAATAGCATGTGAGGGTATATATACATTGAATAGTCATGTGATGAATATGCGACTTTTGTGAGTAAGTGACTTAAGTCAAACTTATGTGTGTTGATGTGTTATTGTTATTATTATTTATTATTTATTATTATAATGTAATAAATGCATTTATGTATGCCACACTCTCAATTGGGTTAACTTGGTTTTGTTCATCAAAATAGCAACTTTTTTTTATCTATTATATTGATGGAAATCTTATATTTAAAATCCATCACTAGCTATACAACAATCATTAAGGCCAATCTTCATAACTTGGAAGGACCATGTGTGCTAACACAATTAGAAGTTATCCACAATGTCACGTGTATGGATTTGATGTTTTCTATATATTTTATGGTAAATTGTAATCTCCTCAATAAAGGAATAAAGGAAATTTGTAGTGTTGATCCAAAGTCCTTGATGTTAGTTTATCCATAAGTTATAGTTTATTTATATTGCCCATGAACATCATTTAATTGGAAAATTAGAAAACATAGTGGTTGCAAATAAGTGTCCTTTTGTCATTTAGAAGCTCAAAAGTGAATTTCTATAGTACTAGGATTTCACATGCCATTATCATTCTTAAATCAAACAATTCCATATGCATAGCTTTGGATATATACATTAATATGCAATAATGTGGTGTCTCTATGGTGGGTCATTTCTGGGTCACTTTTTTGAAGACAACATTAAAATGAAAGTACTAGTTTGACAAATAAAGTATTAATCTTGCAAGTCATCAATGAAATATGTTTAAATGATGAATAAATAGAGCTATTAAGAGCAAAATACCTTTCCGAAAGTAATCAATTGGTAGTGGAGTTCATATCTGTTTAGAAAACAAAGAGGAACATAAAGAAGGTAAGATACACCAATTTAATTGAAATCAATAAAATTCCTCATCTTAGGCCTCACATTTCATTGCATAATAAGAATTTTCTTTGTTTCTCATACACGAAAATGGATCCATTCCCCTCTATTTTATTAAGTTAACAAAAATAGAGTATAAAATATACTAAGAAAATATCAAACATGTTCATAAATACAAAGGATTAGGTACTAATTAAATTTAAATGCAAAGGTACAAACACTATTAGTTAGTTCACTGTCTCATTACTATTCATTTGATGAGAAAATTTGTTGAATAATGGAGTATAAAAACATGCAATGACATGTTTTTATCATTGATCTCCATGGTGGAGTGAATTCTGTAAATACATTGTAATTTCAACTTAAATATGAAATCTATAATATTAATTTTCATTACTACATATTTAAAGGTTATTGAGGATATGATCTAAATGCCTAAATACACAAATAATAATAGATACAAATATCTAAACCCTTGGAAGGGAATGAATTTTTAATGTTGTTAGGTAGAAGTTGCATGGATGCATAAAATTCACATAGTAAAGCCAATGGAAAGCTTAAGTTATCATATGATGATTTATGTTACCTATTAAACTTCTAATAATATCACTTTCAAGTAGAAATTTATAGAAATGGATGGTAGGTTGAGTGGAGTGGGCTAAAGAGGGAACCTCGAGGGAAAGAAGGAAATTGAGGTAATGTGTGGGGATAGGAATTGCAACGAAAAATAAGGTAGAAGCCTTTTTAATATATGAGGGATTACATCAAGTTGTTCAAAGTCACTCAAGGAACCTTAGTGGCCCAAGGCTTGCAAATCTAGTTTTTCCATATCCTATGAGGGAAAAATAAGCTCGTAGGTAAGTAGGCTAATAAAGGGGCTTGTTTGCAAGTGGGTAGTTTTAATATAAATGGGAGGATTATCATCCTACCCCCGCCATCACATGGAAGTCCATGATGGTGACCATGCATCATGTAAAAACTTGTCTCCTCATGCAATAGTGAAAGGTAAAATAAGGAAATTGTGTCACCTTACATGCTCCTTGCCTAACTCACATGTATCAACATTATGTGTTGTATGTGGATTTGTTGGGAATGGTTTCTACATTTGGCTTGATGCATTTGCCCTTAATGTAGACGTCGATCTCAACTTAAGCAAGAGAGGTGGTTTACTTTGTTAATTTTCCATAAGCCCTAGATCTAGTCTATGACTAGATTTAGCAACTTTGCATAGTAGAACAAATGTGAAATCAATAACAATACAAAAGAATATTGGCCCAAAACTTGTCTTATCAATCCTTCAATAAAACAATCTTAAGGCTCCTGTACCAGGGATCATGGCCCTTCAGAAAATTCTGATACATATAAACAATATACAACAAAATACACAATTTGTCCTTTGATTGATCTAGGGCTTGAGATCTGATCCCTTAGATCTTCAATTTGCCCAATAAAAATAAATGCACACCTGAGCTCGTACCTTCAACTCAATGTCATTATATTGTTGTCGTACTTGACAATTAGTCCTTTTGTAATCACTCTTTCAGAGAACAACACCATTATCACTGCCATACTAACCTCTCCATTGGCTAGAGGCACCTCAAACCTACTTCCCAAGGGTTTGAGGCCGCCTCTCAACACCCTTTACTTGCTCGCAGTCTAGTCGCAGACAAGTTGTGGCCTTGTCTCTCCACAACCTCAACGGTTGCAACCCTCCTAAACACCCTGACAGACCTCCTTATTGCATTGTCCCTATATATTTGCATCTCAACACACCAATTCTGATCCTCTATGGCCCTAACCAACCTAACCTAAGCCCTCGGCCAACCTCGAACAACAATAGTAGACTTCGACTTTGTTATAAACCCTTTGCAACCCATAGATAAGAGTTACTATGGCCCTTACCAGGTCGCTCTATGCCCTTGGTTGAGCTTTGTTACACCATAAAAGCCCCTTCAACCCACCGACACTCAAATCTAAATCTAAGGGAGTACCTGCGAAGCTACAAAACTAGGGGGTTCATTAAGTGTGCCTTGTGCCTTTTGTGAGCTTGACCATCTAGTGGAATATGTGGAAAGAGAAATTTGAGAGGCATCCCCAAGGTCAGAATCAAGCTAGGTTTATTTATGTAGCGGAAACTATCACTGGAAGAGTGGGTGTTGTTCCTTGTGCAAAACTAGGGAAGTTCATTAAGTGTGCTTTGTGCCTTTTATGAACTTGACCATCTAGTGGAATAAGTGGAAAGATAAATTTGAGAGGCATCCCCATGGTCAGAATCAAGCTAGTTTCATTTATGTAGTGGAAACTACAAACCACATTCTATAAATTCAGGAATTGGGTAAACAAGATTATATCTTTCATCATTATATACAGAAGGAAGTGCTTTGAGTTGAATTCTTAGTAAAGACCTCCAAACTATTTGTTGGAAGAATTATGATCCATATAAATTCACCCCAAGAAGTAGTTTCATTCCCCTTCCTATGAATTCAACCTCCTCTAGAGAACCCTCCCTTTGTGGCCTCTTCCCGACCTTGAGGAATGAACATCCCACACTCTTAGAATTCAAATCTGGCGAATGGCATAGGTGTAGTCAACCTTGTTGGCACATAGGAGTATAAAAAGTTTAGTATGGGTGTTGGATATGTTATCGAATCCACAACCCCTACATGTATAATTCATAGAGCCATGGATGTGATTCAGATTAGAATCTAGGTTCAACTTGGAAATGAATCCCTTAAAGAAGGAAATAGATCTTGAAACCATGAAATGAATCTCATGGAAAATGAAATGGATCATGAAATTTTGAAAGGGATGTTGAAACTTCCAACGCTTTTTTGGCCCATCTATCCCCCACAAAATTGAAAATTTTAATGAAAAATTCCCAAAGTATAAATGTTGAAAGGCTAAAATCCTAAACCCCATTCTTGGTCAAGGTATGATCTATCCTTATGTAAAGATCTACTCTAGAGGTGTAATCCATCAATGTCAAATCTCAAGATCAACTCTTAGGAATTGATCTATCATTATGGTGAAGTGTTCATCTACCCTTAGGTGCTACATTATTGCTCATTTAGCTTAACATTGTTGTTTAGTCCTGCCATGGTTTTCAAGAAGAACACTTTATTCATTGTTGCTATGGACAAGCGGATGTGGCTCCAAAAAGGAAATTATGGCACATGGATAGCTAATACCAATATGCATGAGAGCTCCCTTTGATAGTTATGACTTATAACTCTATTGGTGTGATTCTAGAATGAGTTTAATTCTTAACTCAAAATTTCTAATTATAATAATTTTTTATATGATTTTTAATACTTGATTGTCCTTCATTGTCTCCAAATCCTAGCTTTTCAAAATTTCAAAATTATAGTGGATCTAGATCTTGTAACTTAGATGTTGGACATGAACCTTAGGCGGATATGCAAGTCAAATCCTAATACAAGAATGAAATTCAGTAATTTGTTTTCTTTCTTAATTCAATATGTATTGTTAAGTTGTTTGTTCACATTTGTGAAATATGTAGTGTTAGGTTGTTTGTTTACTTTTGCAAAATGTAGGGAAATATACTTGCCAAGCCTATAAATGTTAGAATTGGAAGACATAGCCTGAAGACAATTGGTTGTTAAGTTTTTAGTTTTGGGCATTTGACTAAGGCCATGCTCAAAATTTTTGTATCACAATGTTGTTTGGCTTGGTCACAATGTTTTCTCATATAAAACCTAATATTATTATGAGAAAGGTAAAATTTTATAGCAAGAATTTAGAAGACAACCTGTAGCAATTGGTTATTAAGTTTTTAGTTTTGGACATCTGGCTAAGGCCATGCTTAAAATTTTTGTATCGCAATGATGTTTGGTTTGGTCACAACTTTTTCTCATATAAAACCTATTGTTATTACAAGAAAAGTAAAATTTTATAGCAAGAATTGGTAAGACATAACTTGTAGGCAAGTGACCATTGTTAAGCTTTTAGTTTTGGACATTTGGTTAAGGCCATACTTCAAATTTTTGTGTTACAATAATGTTTGGTTTGGTCACAACTTTGTGTTACATGAAACATATTGTTATTATGAAATTAGTAAAATTTTATAGCATCCAAAGAGACTATAGAGAAATAAATATTTCAAGTGTATGACTCTATAAAAGCTAATGCAACAAAAAGTTAAGAAAATAATAAAATATTGATGGAAACTAAGGAGCTAATGATCAAGGAGATGGTGAGTCAGTTGGCCCTCCTTCGAGGATTTATTTGAGGTCTAATATTTGGTCCAAGAGAGATGAGTTACTTGGGCATCCATTAGAAATTTGTTTGAGGTTTAAAAGTTGGTTCAAGAGAGAAGTATGAGTTACTTGGGCCTCCATTGGAAATTTGTTTGAGGTTTAAAAGTTGTTCAAAAGAGATGTATCATAAGGACAAGTAATTACATGTTTTTATGATGGATTTAAATGGTTTATGGCACATTAAGCAAATCACTAAGCACTTGACAATTAATGAAATGCTAATCATGACTAACCACTTAAATTATTATGAAATACTTGAGCATTATGCTAGTTAATTTATCATTGACCTATTCATATCAAAGGGATGAATTGGGAAATGTGCATCACTTATTCTTCAGTTGTTAAAAAGGTGATGTAATCCATTACATTAACAAATGGAGATGGAGTAGACAAGAAATTAGCCAAAAACTATTTGTTGAAAAAAGAAAATATGATAAAGATGAAAGTTTTAACCATTCATATGTGCATTGCATATTCCCCAACTGTCGGGAAGTTGATACAATTGATTAACGGTGAATGAGAGTATGAAAATGATAAAATCATTAGAAGTAATTATCAGTTTAGAAGACCAATGAAAAACAACACATTGCCCTTGCAAGTCAAGCATGGAAGGGCGAGCAGAAGCCCAAGAAGAATGCTAATGGGGAAGCTTGTTCACATGATGGGAAGAAGGACATGAGCAAAGTTGAGTGTTTTTCATGTCACAACTTTGGCCACTATGCAAGTCAATGTACAAACAAGAAGAACGTCAAGCTGAAGGTACAATGAAGGGACAAGTAGTATCTTCAATAGATTCACAAATCAATAAGTTCACCACCAAGTTCAAGGAGTTCTCGCTTGTGTCTTGCCTTTCTAGAACCATAGCCAAAGGGGCATGGTTTGCAAACAATGGTGCTTCTTGTCATATGATGGGAACATAAGATTTGTTCATGAGATTTTAGACTCAAAGCTACAAGTGGAGCTTGACAAAAATGTTAGGTGTGTAGTAGAGGGGGTTAGGACTATCTAGTTTCAACTAGTGTCAAGAAAGCCTTTGGAGGTGATCAAGGTATTGTATGTTCTAGGGTAGACTAAGAAACTTTTAGTAGTCTCATCCAAGGAGGAAAAGGAGCACAAGGTTGTCTTTCGAGATGAAAAAGTATATGTCAAGTTGGGATCTTCCAATTTGAGCATAAAACAGGTGAATGAGAGGAGAGAAGGGAACTTGTATACATTGAAGGGTTAGTTGATATGTATCGTGGTTCATGACAGTGACAACTTCTGTAACTTGTGGTAGAGGCATATGACACATTTCCATCATAGGGCTTTGATTATATTATGGGAGATTGTCACTGGCCTTCTTGAGTTTAAAGTAGAGCAATAGGGTGTTTGCAAAGAGTGTGCACTTGGAAACCTTGCAAAGACTACTTTCCCAAGTAGTGATTCTAGGTCTAAAGGGTTGTTGGATCTAGTACATTATGACATGTGTGGTCTTATGTTAGTAGGGTCTTTGAGTGGGTACAACTATTATGTGACCTTTATAGATGATTGTTCCCGGAGAACATGGATCTACTTCATGAAGATCAAGGATGAGGCCTTCAGTTGATTTTAGGATTGATGGGTAACTGATATGAATGGGCTTCATCAAGAGTGAAGTGGATCCCAAATTTCATTATACGCTTGTTGGAAATCATCCACTCATCTTGGTGCTATATGTTGATGACCACTTTCTCATAGGGTTAGCGAAACTCATAGAGAAGTGCAAGTGAGATCTTCCTACAAAGTTCGAGATGAAGGACATCACCACGATGCATCACTTTTTGGAATAGGATTTGTGGCAACATGCAGGCGAGATTGTCCGTAGACAAGGGAAGTCTAGTTGAAATATTAAAAGAGATTCAAGATGGTGGATTGCAAGTTTATGTCAACACCCATGATTACCGACTTGAGGAAGTTGAACGCTTTTAAGTCTAAGTTGATGGATCCCACATTGTATAGGAAGCGAAAGGTTCTTTGATGTATCTGGTCAACACTAGGCCAAACATATGCTTTGATGTGAATACCTTGACCCAATTTATAGTGGAGTTGAGGAAGATGCATTGGGTGGTAGCCAAGCATGTGCTCAAGTACTTGTAAGGTATAAAAGAGAATGGGTTGAGATATGTTAGAAGTGGTGGAGTGAAATTGCACAGTTAGACAAACTTAGATTGGGCAAGGAGTGCTGTGGATAGGAAAAGCACCTCAAACTGTCGCTTTAGTTTCATATCAACAATGATTTCATGGAAGTGAGTATGGCAAGTTGTGAGGCTATTTGGCTCCACAAGATGCTCACGAGGTTATTTGGCCTAGAGATCAATCCCACTGTGATTCACTGTGATAGTCATAAATGGATCAAACTCTCAGAAAATCCAGTGTTTCACGACAAGTCCAAGCATATGGAGATTAGGTAATACTTCATCGGAGACAGGATCCAAAGGTGAGTTTTGAAGCTCAAATATATCTCCACAGATGGGCAGGTTGCAAACATTGTCACCAAGCCTCTAGTGAAGGGGAAGTGTGATAAGTTGGGGGTGGTTCATAATACCTTCCTCGCTAGTAGTAAGTGTTTATGTTGATAGCTCGAACAAGGGATTTTGCATAGGGTAGGTGTCAAGCATGCAAGAGATGTCCAAAAGCCTATTTAGGTACTTGCTTATGTTGAGCAAGTTCTTTTCATGATTTTTTCCTAAGTTTAATTTAGGAAAAGCATATCAATTAATTAATGTTAGCTACTGAGCTGAGGTTTACAATTGAAAATGAATTTAACTCATTTTAGTGAATAAGTTATAATCTCAATTGTTGATCTAAGTGGGTTAGGATTTAATCTTAGCCGTCCATCACTTTGGAAATTGAGGGTTAGGGATTTGGCTTAATGAAAATTATAAAAGAAGCATAAGAGAGAGGAGGGAGACACATCCATTCTCGGAGAGTGATTTTCTCAAGCGAGTGACTCAAGACTGATGGGAAGTGAAAAGCGTGCATCTATAGGATTTGAATGCCACAAGTTTTGCAAGTTGGGCGCACAAGAGGAAGGTCGAGAGTTCTATGTGGTCAAGCCAAAGGTGTGTTGTGTGTAGATCACCGATACTTTTGAGGCTTAGATCCAACGGGTAGGTCGAGAGGTTAAGAGGGTTGTTACTAGTGTTGTGGAGGGGTTGAGTTGCTAATGGGGTGTCAAAATTGTGGAAAATAACCAACATAGGTGCACGCTGAATTTTTGAGGGGGGTGAGTTGCATGGTTCTAATGCCTTAGTCTTTGTGTTCTATGAGGGTTATTTCCCTTGTTAAAGGAGCCCTAACTTTCTTAAGTGATAACAAAGTGAAGGAGAATATTTTGGAAAATTTTCTACTATGTTTTCTGACCGATTTTCTATTTAATGTCAGCTACAAATTATTTAAGTTAAATGCTAGTGTATTTTTTATTTTCCAATTACAAAAATAATTTACTAGGGAAAATTTATTTTTTTGGTATAAAATAATTGTTGAGAATATTAAATCAAATATAGTATTAAAAATTGACATGAAATAGGATATCTAGTAGCAAATTTCCCAAAAGTTCCCAAAAGGTCCAAGTATAGTTATAAAGCAACAATGAAAACCAACTTGATGGGTTGGAGCCAAGGAATAACATCAACTGATTTCCAAGGAAGATTTTCCAGAACTAAGTCCTCCTACAAAAAAAACAAGACCATACTTAGCAGAGATTAGGGATACCTTAGTGGAGATCGTGCAGTCAAGGAATATTCCCTCAAAACCATTCATCTTTGCAAGAGTTGGTACAACAAGGCTTAGTGGAATCTCAAAATGTAGAACCTCTTAAGGAAATTTGGGTAGATCAAGATAAAGAAGACAAGATACAAGAGCAATTAGAATCCCTAGATCCAAACAAATTGGGAAATGTAGGAACAATAAGGTCCTCATCAAAGACAAGGGAAACTTGGACAATAGTGTTAAAGAAGAAGAAATTTCGTTTAATGCAGAACCAATGGTGACAAGGAGTTAGGCTCGTAATTCAACTTAGTCATGTCAATGATTTGTTGGAAATTACTCATGTAAGAAATATATGGATGACTATTTTGTGGTCATAAGTATTTTAAGGGTTTGGAAAATAAGGCATTATAAATTTTTCTTGAAACTCAAGGCCAATAATTTTTGTATTACCACTTGTTGCATGTTCTTGCTACAACTTTGTGCTTAAAACAACTATTTACCAGTTACAATTAAAAAAAGAAAAAGAAAGAAAGAAAAGAGATAAGACAAGATGCATAACTTCCAAGCATCATGATTCATTATATGACTTCCACTAATAATCCCTAGTTAAATGCCTAATACATTAAATGCAAACACTTTGTATGAAACAATGGCTAATGTACCTCATGCATGTTGAACCACCATCACTAAATGAGAATAGGAAGGTGGCTAAGCATGATATGTACGCGCGCGTGTCTGTGCGCGTGTGTGTGAGGCATTTGAGGGATTTCTATTTGTGGAGAATGATGATCATCATTGTTGGGATTGTTGCCTCAAAATATAGTAGGTCTTGTGAGATGTCTCACAAGACAAAAGCCAAACTAACACACAACAATGAGATGGGTGCCATTATAGCATCTCACAAGACAAAAGCCAAACTAACACACAACAATGAGATGGATGCCATTATCACCTCAATATTTCTTGTTAGTAAGAAAAATTCCCTAAGGTTGTTCTATATATACCTCTTCTTCTAATTCTCCATTCAGAAAGGTTGATTTTACGTCCATCTGATACACTTTGATCTTCCTTGAACATCCATGGGCCAAGAACATTTTGATGGCTTCCATCCTGGCAACAAGTGCAAAATGTCTCTTCGAAATCGATTCTTCAACTTGTGCATACTCTTTGCAAACCAATCTTACCTTGTTCCTGGTAACCTTTCCATCCTCATTTAGCTTTTTCCTAAAAACCCATTTTGTGTCAATGACATTTTTATCCTTAGGTCGCGGAACCAATTCCCAAGTATCATTTCATCTCAATTTGATCCAACTCTTCGTTCATAGAAGCTACCCAATGTTCATCATGACTAGCTTCTCAAAGTTTCTAGGCTTCAATGCGGCCAAGAGTGGAAGATGGGCTCATTGTGGCGTGCATAGTTGTCGGTTTCTTCTTGTACCTATGCCTTCATTAATGTCCCCATTGATCTGATCTTAGGGATACCATTTGATGCCTTCTTTTGATACCATTTGTTGGGAGCCTTTGAAGGTGTCTGTTGTTCATCTCTTCTTTTCCTGGTTGGTAGTTGTTTCCTCATTTGATTGTTGGCTTTGGGTTTTCATCTTTGACCCTTTCTATTTTTGTCTCTTGTGTCTCTGGTTTGCTTGTGTTGGAAAATGTAAAGTGGCAACTATTAATCATATTTTCCTTAACCATGATATTTGCTTGTGAATCTTAAATATATTCTTTATGTTCTTTAGTTAGATCTTTTCATCAAACAATATCAAGAACAGTAACAACAATAATAGAGGACACAAATATTAGGTTCTTGGCGAGGGAAAAACCGCCTCCAAGGGGAAAACTCAAAAAACTCTTCTTTTCTTAGAATCTGCTTCAAATGAGATACAAAGACCCAAACCCTAAACCAAGTCCTTCTCCTAGTACCAAGTCAAACCTTCTTCAAGTTCGTCCTTAGTTCTGCACCAAATTGCTACAAATTGCAACTTCGACCTGCCAACTTTGATACTACTACTCAACTTGCAACTTTGACCTTGCAATTCCGGCCTTGCAGCTTTCAAGGAAATCCTTGATCTCCCTCCTCATGAGACCTTCCTCGAGCAAGACAACTCTTCCTAAAGTCAACAACATTTAGATAGAGTATCCTTACTTCTAGCTACAAGATGTTGCACTTCGTCCTATTGCAACTCGGTCCTGTAACTTTGGCCTCTTCCTAAAGCTCAAAAACCCTATAATTTCAAATGTGTGAGAGATAGAGCCCCAAAACGAGAAAATTTTGTCCTTGTTCCTTCTTCTTGACCTTCACTCTCCTTCTAGCTTCCCAGCTACAAATCAAACTATTTCTTGATATATCAATCTTGTGACTGAGTGCTAAATGAGGTCAAACTTCTCCTTTATATAGCCTTCTCAAGGGGTCAAATTCCTTTCTTTAGGTCGACTTGATGTTGCTAGGGTTGACTTGTACTTTTGGATTTTCCAGGACTTTCTAGACTAAGAAATAATTCTTTTTACAATTACATTTTTCCCAAAAGGGTATTATAAACATGATGTTGACTCCTTTAACTCAGACAATAAATCCTAAGACCTAAAAAACCGTAGAAGCACGAAGAACATGGTTTTTACCTATAAGACCATCAATAATAAGCACGAAACCCATGCTTTAATAATAAGAATTTTTTCTTTCCTTTTCTTGTTTGTTAAATAAGATACATATTGAAATGAGTACAACAATTATGAAGACCAAAACTAGTTACATTTCTCAACACTCCCTCTTAACTAGGGAGGTATTCATAATTGTACAACCAATACAACATCATATCTCAAACTAAAGAGTTCTCACAAGAAGAGTCAGATTGATAAGCCATATTGTAAGCATCATCATCATGACCAACATTGTCTCTGAGGCTTAACTAGATAAACTCTTCTTTAATCAAGGCCATTATGCTGGGAAGCTTTATGTTTGATACTGCACTACCTCTACAAGGTACATACCCCATCCAGATGTCTACAAGGTATGTCGTTTTAGGACTATTCTTATCTTTGATCTCCAATCCTGAGTCTTCAAAGAATATCGGTCCTCTTCGACCACTCTATCTTGGACACTTGTCCTATCCTCAAAGAGTGTCAATCCCTTTCCTTTCTTTGATGTTATATCCTCTAACATTCTCTCTTCATCACCTGAAGAGGAGAATGCACATGTGATGTCCAACATCACTCCCTCTCAACCAGAGAGGACATCCCTATTCTCTTTTAATCTAGAGAATAGAACCTTGCTCCTATATAAGGAAACTACTTTACTCCCTTTCAAAATAAGAGGAGATCTAGACTTCTTTTCTATTTGGGAAGTTGTTGTACTTTGCTAGTTCTTGTGTCTTGTCTTTGCTTGGTTCAATGATTTCACTAGTAACATACTCCATTACTTCTTGTTCTGTGAGTATCAAGTTAATTATTTTCTTCCATGCTAGACAGTTTGATGCCCCAACGAGCTTATTACTCTCTTTGCAAAAAGAACCCATATGTCTTGAAGATTCAGACACGATGTAATGATGTGATACTTGAGACCAAGATTCTTCTTGATGTCTTCAAGATCTTTGAAGTGTATTTGATAATAACCTTCGAAGTTCCTTCATGCTTCCTTCAAAGATGCCTTCCAAATAGATCTTCTTCCAAAGAGATATCAACACTTTTCTTGAAGTCTTTCTCTCAGATCTTCCTTTGATGTGAGCTTGATGTAGACTTGATCTCCTTTAATGTAGAAACCTTCCTTACTTGAGTCTTTTCTCAAATGATTCCTTTTGACAATCAATTTCTTCTTGAAGAGCTTCCTTTTTCCTTCCCCTTGACAAGTAACTAGTGTCCTTTCAAATACCTTCCTTGTTCACCTTAGATCTAAAACTCTGTAAAATGTGAAGTGGCAGCTATTAATCTTAATTTCCTTAACCTTGATATTTGCTTATGAATATTAATCTTTTCATCAAACAATATCAAGAACAATAACAACAACAATAGAGGACACAAATATTAGGCTCTCAGCCAGAGAAAAACCCCTCCAAGGGGAAACCTCGAAAAACTCTTCTCTTCTTAGAATCAACTTCAAATCAGATACAAAGACCCAAATCCTAGACCAAGTCCTTCTTCTAGTACCAAGTCAACCCTTCTTCAAATGCTTCCTTATTTCTGCACCAAACTACTACACACTACAACTTCAACCTGCCAACTTCAATACTGCTACACAACTTGCAATATCAACCTTGCAATTTCAACCTTGCAGGTTCCAAGAAAATTCTAGATTGGCCTCCCTCCTGAGATCTTCCTAGATCAAGACACCTCTACCTTAAGTCAACAAGGTCTAGACACAGTATCCTTCCTTCCAGCTACAAGATGTTGCACTTCGTCTTACTGCAACTCAGCCGGTCTTGAAGCTTTAACATCTTCCTACAGTCCAAAAACCCTAGAATTTAGATGTGTGAGAGAGATAGAGCCCAAAAACAAGAAAATTTTGTCATCCTTCCTTCTTCTTGACCTTCGCTCTCCTTCCAACTTCCCAACTATATATCGAACCCTTTCTTGATAGATCAAACTTGTGAGTGAGTGAGTGCTAAATGTGGTCAAACTACTCCTTTATATAACCTTCTCAAGGGGTTGAATTCCCTCCTTTGTGTTGACAAATCTAGGGCATTCAATGTTAACAAATTCTTTGCTTGATAATTGCTTGTGATATGCTTGTTTTTGAGTTACTTATGATCTTTCACTTTGTTAGTCTATTAGTGTGTTCTTTTTCATCAAGAGAATTACCAAATTAAGGACAAGTGACACAAATATAGGCTTCTCTAGCCAGGGCCAAAACCTCTCACCTCTATAGAAGAAAAATCGATCAAATTCTTTTTCTAGATCTTTAATTGATAAGTAACAACACCATGACGCTCACCCTTGACTCTAGTATCCTTTTCAAGAACCTTGTCACCAACCTTGTCCTTTCTTGTCCTTCCTTCGTTTTCTTCTTCTAGAGAAACTCGGTCTCTACTTCTTATATTGCACCTTCGTTGTTGCTTCAGAGAATCTCGACCTCTAAGGCTTCTAGAGAAACTCGGCCTCTACTTACTTCGCTATCCCAGAAGACAACTATTCATTGCCTCCCAAAAGATTCCTTCTTCGCTGCCCCAGAAGATTTTGTTGCCCCAACAGAATTTACTTCAATGTCCCATAAGAATCTACTTTGCTGCTCCAGAAGATTCTGCCTCGATTTACCGAGAAGATTCTTCCTTCAATACCCTAGAAGAGTGTCCCTTTTACTTTAGAGAAATCCCTTTCTTATTGCCTCTTTTTCACACTTCTTTCTGCACTTCTTCGCTAGAATTGATTTCGAACTTGATGCTTAGAATGGAGGTCGAGTTCCCCTACTCATACCCCTCTTCTCTGAGTCTTTAGGCCGACTTGACGTAGGCTGACTTGTTCTGGAAGCTGCTTCGTTGTTTGTAGGCCAAATTGTTCTGGAAGCTCCTTCGTTGTTTGTAGGCCAACTTGAAGAGGTTTGGTGATAAGTTCTTTGGATAATACTTTACATAGACAAGATGACCTTTTACAAGTGTAACATGACTTCCTTTACATGACAATGACTCTTATATTTTATAACTAGGTGAAAAAAACCTTTTACAAGTGTAACATGACTTCTTTTACATGACAATGACTCTTATATTTTATAACTAGATGAAAAAAAGAGACTCCCAATGGGAGTCTTAACTAAAAAACAAAATCCTTGCTCATGAAACCCATGAAGCAAGTCAATATAATAATTTTCTTTTTTTTCTTATTTACATCTCTTTAAATAGAATCATAATTACATGTCATTATGAAGACCGAACCTAAAAAACAAAATCCTTGCTCATGAAACCCATGAAGCAAGTCAATATAATAATTTTCTTTTTTTTCTTATTTACATCTCTTTAAATAGAATCATAATTACATGTCATTATGAAGACCGAACCTAGTTACATCTTTATGTTGCCAGTGTCGACTTGTACTTTTGGAGTTTCCAGGACTTTCTAGACTCAAAAATAAGTCCTTTTACAATTACATTTTTGCTTTGAAGGGTCTTGTAAACATGATGTTGACTCCCTTGACTCATGACAATAAATCCTAAGACTTAACAAACCTTAGAAGCACAAAAAAACATGTTTTTTTACTTTGAAGACCATCAATAATGAGCATGAAACCCAAGCTTTCCGAAACTAGTGACATTTCTCAACAACTTGAAGAGGAGTTTCCTTGTGTTATTTTATGATTGTGTTCTAGCCACGAAATTTGGTGGAGAGGCTAGAATATATGAGATCTCCAAAACCCAAAATTCGTTTATGGAAATTCCACTTAGAGGTGATTTAATTAGATTATTAACCAACTTTTTAATGTTTCATAAGTCTAAACTTAGTAAAATTGGTTAATTAATATAATTAATTAAGTCAAGGTGCGAACTATTTAGAAACTCACACAGATCGATCTAGAAATGATCTGAGTCGTCGATTAAGATTTAATTTTGGCCATTGGAGTCCCAAAATGAAGATATAGGAAGGGATCGATGTGGTTATGGAGGATACACCAGTGTAGATACTCAGTTGCCCAGGTAACTCAATTTTCTGGCTAGCAGAGACTCACTAGAGAAGATAGAGCCAGAGGGTGAGTAGCAGGCGATAGAGGAGGCCAACAACATCTCAGGAGGAAGTATTCTAGTTTTGGGAAAGGCAATGAGAGGTAGGTCGGAATTCCTAGAGGTTCTGCGCAAGCACTGCGTAGAGGTTGACATAGACGGTTTTGTGTGTGGCTAGGGAGGTAGTTTCAGAGCCAAAAATAAGCTATGAAGTGAGAAAATTCTCACAAAAAAATTTCCAATATTTTTCCTCGGATTAGATTGCTAGTAAACATCTAAATTCTTGTACTCAAAATTGTTGTTGTTGAAGAATAATAATAAAACCCTCATCTGCTGCATCGGTTTGCCCAAGTTTGGTTTTTCGAGGGACAATTGTCCAAAAACAACCGTGTTAAATTTTTGTGTTATTTTTATGGTGAAAATTGTTGTAGAGAATTATTCGTTGTTTGTATGCTCAAAGAAATTGTTAAATTAAATTAACAATTAGGAGAAAATTTTCTAGTTACTGCAATAGATGAAAAATTCACATGGTATCAAAGCGTGAGTGATTAGCCAGGAAGCTCAAAAGCAGAGGAAAAATTTTTGTTGCTCAGAGGGAGCAGTAGGCCAAAATTATTAGAGGTAGCGCAGTCCATTGCCAGGCAGGTCGAGTTACTTAGGGAAGTTCAATTTTTTAGTGTAAGTGGCAGAAAAATTCAACTTTCCAGATTGAGTGATTCCAACAAGTAGAGGGAGCAACGCCAACTTAGTTTTTTCGCTGAGCAAATTCCTTGGTTGGATGCAGAGGTTTTTGCAGCAGTTTGGAGTTGCATAATCAACGTCGGTGGAAAGAGGAATGACACAGTAAAATTCTTCAGTATGACCATGGACATAATTGACATTCAGGAGGCTTCAGATTTATCTTCCATGTTGGAGGATGAATTTGCTTGCTTGTCAAGATCAGCTTCATAGGGTGTCTGGTATATAGACAGTGGAGCATAAGCTCATTTGACATGGGTTAGCGAATATTTCCCTAGCTATAAGAAGGAGCAATGGACTTTCAAATTACGATGGGAAACAAAACAAAGTGTACTCCTGTAGGGAGAGGTGCCATCGGTTTTCAGAGGGAGTCAGGAGCAAGCACCAAGCGCTACAAATGTATTGCATGTGCCAGAATTGGTTATGAACCTGATTTAAGTTTGCCAACTATAGGATAAGGGATATGATATCCACTTCAAAGGGAGGAAAGTGTTTGTCAAACACTCAAGCTGGAAGAGGGTAAGATAGATTAGAGTTCGAAGCAATAGATTATACAGATTGCATCTTGACTCTCCAATGGCACTAATTGGCAGTGAAAGTAGCAGCAGGAAGGAATTGAATGAGTTATGGCATAGGAGAATGGGACATTTACACCATGGAGCACTCCATGGAGCACTCAAGATGCTCAAGGAAACAGTAATAGGGGTCCTAAAACATGGCATGCAACACGATGATGCGTGCAAAGGAAGTGTACTTGGGAGGTATCCTAAGGAAGCATTCCCAAGAAGTGAAAACATAGCAAATGACATGTTAGGATATATACATTTAGATACTTTTGGCCCAATGTCCACTAGAGCTCTAAGTGGTGTCGAATACTTCCTCACTTTTATTGATGACTATTCCAGAAAAACCTGGGTCTACTTCTTGAAGACCAAAGATGAGGTCTTCGATTGTTTCAGAGAGTTTAAGGCTCTCGTGGAGAATGTGTTAGGGAAGAAGATCAAGGTGCTTCGCTCAGATAATAGTGGATAATATATGGATAAAGACTTCACATATTTTTTGCGAAAAGGAAGGCATCAGAAGAGAATGGACAACTATGTATAATCCACAACAGAATGGGGTGGTAGAGCGGAGAAACAGAACCATAGTCGGGGTTGCAAAAACTATGTTATATGACCAGAATTTGCCCAGGTTTCTATGGGCAGAAACATGTAACACGACAATGTATATTCGAAACAAGACTCCTCATAAAACATTGGGGAAGAAAACACCAGAAGGGGTCTTCAAAGGGAAGAAGCCAGAAGTGAGTCACTTTAGGATCTTTGGCAACATTGCTTATTTCCAAGTGAGAAGCACGCCAAATTGGACGAGTCTGCAAAGAAGGGGTTTCTTGTTGGGTATAGCAAGACCTCTAAGGCATATAGGATCTACATTCATAGCAATAGGAAGATTGTAGTAAGACGAGACATAAATTTCATGGAAGATCGAGCTTTCAAGAGATCTTGTGAGATGCCTGCAGGTGATCAGATTCAACCAGCTGAAGCTCCATTGATCCATCAACAGGGAAAACTAATGGGACCACCAGTGGGGCAGTCACAGGGATTCAGTGCAGTAACTAGTACTAGTAGTTCCTTAGGAGCAGGAAATCCAGTGAGATCTTAGGAAACAAATCAGCGGGGGCAGGACGAGGAGTTGGTAGAACCTCCCACTACTAGTGGTCGAGCCAGCAAAGAGGTTTTTCAGACAATGAGAGATAAAAAGGAGTTTGTTGGAGCTCCTAGGACAAGAAAAAGAGAGCAAAAGTACATTGACAGATATCAAGCATTGATAGCTCACGTCAAAATAACTCAAAATTGCAAAATTTGAATTTTCCTAAATTTTTTTCCATTTGGGCATTGGTTATTTAGCCTAGATATGATTATTTGTTTGCTGGAATTTTACTATATAACTGAATATATCAGATTTGAACTTTTTTGAATAATTTACCTAAAGGGATCAAAATTTCAAATTTTCAGTTTTGGCAACAATTTTCCAAGTTCTGGGCATTTTTGGCATTTGTTCAAGCACTAATAGCTCACTGGTTTTCTGATTTACTCATTGTTGTATCAAGTTTTTCAGATCTGATATTTTCTGAATATCATCCTCTAAAAGTCTTAAAGTCTTGATTTTCTCAATTCTGGTAAATTTTTCCTAGTTTTGGGCATATTGGGCACTTGTTGTAACATCATTAGCTTGTTGATCTGATGATTTGTTTACCGCTGTAATAATTTATTTCAGATCTGATATATCACTTAATACTTCATCTTTAAGTGGGTTAAATTCACAAATCTACATTTGCTAATCATTGGAAAAAAAATTGTTTCATATGTTTGGTAAATTCTAGAATCTAAAGTGAATTTCTTGTTGCTCTAAGTTGCAAGGATTTATGAATTTTACACTTAAGCTATAAATTTCTAATTTTGTGGTTGGTATAAGATGCTTTGACACTTGAAATCTAATTGGCATTGTGATAGAAACATCTTGAATAATTTGTATTAGCATCATATAATCATTAACTAATTGACAAATTTGATAATTTATTCTATGTATCTTGTGGATTGGTTCATTGACACTTGTATCCTTAAGCATTTGTCTTGTTTTAAGATTATCTTTCAAATTATTGTTAAGTATTATTATCATAAAGAACAATCATAACTTAAGTAATTAAACACTTAAACAATCTTAACTCAAGTAATCTTACTCATCATCATTGCACAAACATTCTAGGGTCTAGATTGCATTAAAACTTACCTCCTAGCATAAGCTAGGTTGATAAAAATATAGGGCCACCCTTCTCACCTAGCTTGAGGGGCTTAGTAACTCTTCGGTCATTAACACGATGACCTTGCAGTCGTCACACTCACAGTCTGTTCAGTGCCAGAGGTATCGGGTGATAAGAGCCTAACAGAAGGTATCATTAATCAAACCCTAACCTGCTTCATGTTGGCCTCCTTCCCACAACCTAGCTTGGTGCTTGGTTCCAAAACAGTTAAGGGAATGTTACATTTATGCTAGGCGTATAATTAAAATTAAACAAGAGCCTTGCATCACACCTAGGTCCTAGGATTTGCACATCATATAGGTTAGTCAATATTTTAAGCAGTGGTTGTCCATCTGGTTACTTGGCATTAATTTACTTTAAACAAGAATTATGACTCCATAAGGCACTGGTTTTATAGTTAAAATCTAATCTAATCCTTAATCTTGCTGAATTTAACCAAGTAGCTAGGCCACTCATCTGCATCTCCCAAACAAGTTGGTTCCCAACTTCTTTTCCTTCATCTCATTTCATAGGGACTAACCCCATAGCCTATTGTTGGGAGATAGCTAGAACGGAGTGGGCGGGGATCAGAGTGACAACCCCCGCCCTAAGCGGTTGATGCGATGCCTGTGCAATTCGAGCAACAATAGATGGGTAATAAGAACCATTGTCTATAATGTGGATTGTGGATGAATAATCTCCTCTAATCACATTTCCATGAGAGGGGGTAACACTATTGAATTAACTTGTTTGAGTGTTTGTACATGAAAAAATTCAAATAAGGTTGTATTATATCATCTGTTTTCCTGAGTTTGTTACTATAATTATTCTCTCCACTTTTGAATGGTGATCTAACTCAAAGGGAAATATATTCTCTACTTTAACAAAAGGAAGTGGAAAGATTTGATAATTGGAAAGCGAATAGTTTTGTCTATTGGAAACGTACTTCTAAAATCATAAATTTTATTCACTTGCCGTTTTATTTTCTCTATTATTATTATTTGTTGATTTGGGGTAGCATCGGATGTGCTCTAGCCATGGAATTTGGTGGCGAGATTGGGGCACATGAAATCTCCAATACCCAGAAAGGGTTTGGGCACATTCTAAACAGATCAGGAGATATTAAAATAATTAATATTTTTATTGGAGTCCTTAAGTGTAAACTTAGGGAAAATAAAATATTAATGGGTATTAATATGAATATGTGTTAGAATGGTCCAAAAGACAGGATCAAGCCAGATCTAATCTTAGCTGTTGATTAGGGACTTAATCCCGACCGTTGAGATGTCAACAGGAAAAGTGTAAGAGGAGGCTTGAGGGTCACTTCGAGAATTGTTAAATTGACAACTAGGGCCAAACTCCATGTGGGTCAGCTTATTTTATTGGATCCCTCTCGTTGAGAGGTGTAGGATTGATCTAAATATCATCCGATTCCGATAAGTATTTATGGAGATATGAATTATTTTGATTATGGATTTATCATCTAACCGACCAGCAACTTGAGTAGGCTCAGAAGCCCAAAAGACATGCTTATTCATCACCTATGTTTTGGTATAAATTGAAGAGGACTTGAGGTCATTTTGGATATACACATTCTTCATGAGTTCTCCTCTCCACGTCTTGGGTTTCTGGAAAAGGAGAGACACTATTGAAGGATGCCCTAAGATGATGCCCTAAATCACGCTGGAAATGGAGACACTTAGCCACAGATCAAGGAAGACAATTACACGCTGGCAAACAATGAGCATATACGTTGGTCATAGAAATATATACACTGGGCATAGAAATGAATATACACTGGACATAGAAATGAATATACGCTAGGCATAGAAATATATACGCTGGGCACAGAGATTGATACACATAGCATGGATAGAGGCACAAGATTCAATGAATATATATACGCACAATAATCTACAGTACGATGCCCTAATTATACGAACAATAATGAAACAGTTAAGTTACACGCTATCAGGGAAACACAGTCAAGGCATGGACCATACAATCAATATGAGGTGATATGCCGTTCATATGTATATGCAGTCCAATTCAATATATGGAATGCAGTCACAAGTGATGGAACACAGACAAGGCAGCAAGGTAAGAAGGAACATAGGAATATGTTGTCCAGTTCAATGTATGGAA